>BQNB010038016.1:30000-45694 GCA_026074375.1 Tanacetum coccineum | reverse complement strand
TTTTTAATAAAACTTTTTATTTTAATTAGAAAATATTTTGTAAATGTATTTTTGAGAAAATACTTTTATAGAATTAAAAGAAAAATATTTTCTTGATCACTAATCATGTTTAATGATTTGTTTATCCATACCTTAAGTGATCACTAATCTTAGAAATAAAATTTTATATTTAATAATTTGTAAACGTTTATTTTTATTGTAAACGTTTTTACATTTTGATATTATCAAAACGTTAAGAGGTCGAAAAATTTAAATAACGTTTTTAGACATTATTTGTATTAACACTTGGCAAGGATACACATCTCCACCACTAGAGCTAAGGAGTAACTAGTTTATAAAGGTAAAATAGGTTTTTATTATAAGGCTTATGGTTGATCATTCTACGATCTTTCACCAAAAGCACCACACCAACATGGCAGCTGAAGCACACATACATGGCCGTAACGACAGAATAGACATATGTGTTCGATCACATCCTCATTCGAGTTTAACCAAGGGTTAGGATGAAGAATGATATAGGGTAGGGATCTTCTAACTTTCACCAATAGTAATAAACCAACAAGGCAGCTGAGACATGCATACATGGCCGTAACGACGGAATAGACATGCATGCTCGATCACATCCTCATTCGCATAAAACCCATGGTTAAGAATTAGGAAAGGGAAATAAATTGTTGTTAAATAAAAATTATGAAACAAATAGACTAGGTCCAAGATATAAGTTGCTAGACGCTTTTTCCCGACCGTTACCATGATAAAGACACAACTATTTACACACGCACGGTTATAAATAGCGTGAAGCGTGGCGTGGCGGCATAGCCAAGCCTCAAGCTTTAGTGTGAGGCGTTGCGTCATAGCGTTTTTAAGGCGTGACTCAAGGAGGAAAAAATATTTATAGAGTGATCAATAATAGTTAGCTACTAGGCTTAAAATTAAGTTATGGAGTTACTAAGCCTGAATCTCATACAACCCAAATCATAAATACTTGTAAATAAGCTCAAATATAGCGCGCTTTATCACGAATTATCACTCTTTATTGCACGCTACGCCTAGAGACAACTCATTGGCCTGTTTCGTAAGAAGTAACGAGAAAAAGAATGAGACGTTAGTCAATCATGTTTCAAAGGTAAGTTCCAAAAGATGGCACGATCCAAGGTGACAGTAGTGTACTCCCATTGATTGGAGAACTTCGATAACAATAGATTATTGAAGCATATATGCGATTCAAAAAGATAAGAAGAGTGTTCAAATCAGAGTCGATCAAGAATATAACTGCGGAATGACAAATACACCGATATTTCAATACCATCTAAGGGAAATAAAGTTAAAGTCGCGTAAGTGTTTCGGAGATTATCACATCGCTCACATTATATCGAAGTAAACGAACTCATTAAGACGCACCCTTGTGCTATACACCTATGTAAGTAATTATTATTACGTAGACGATTTCGCCTTTAGGCTTAGATTAGCACAGGCAGCAAATCAAGCTCGATTGAAAAACATCGCTAAATTATACACAACATGCAGGTAGGCGTACCCACGAATCACAAATTTCTAATCATACATTAGCCTTAACACAAAGGTGACACATTTCGTTCCGTAATTAGTTAAACTCATACAATCACTTTCTTTATAACAGACGGCAATCCAGATGATGAGCATATGAGATTAAAAGAAGGGTAGCTCATATACTCGTCCATGGGTATCTTATATCGAATACTAGTATTGATGTTCAAGGAGAAAAATAAGAAAACAAAGAAGTAATGCGATAATCGGAGTGGTCAATATATATATAATCGACTGATATAAGGTAAATAGTAAGGCGTCATAAGATAGACGTAAGAGAGCGAAGTCATAACTAAGTGTTATATTCTCATTATTCATGTAATAGCAATAGGGATGCAAAAGAGAGCATATAAGTTACCTGTGAGCAAGCGCGCACGGATATCGAACAATGGTGAAGAACTCTTAAAAATTTTCGAAAAACGGTTATAGTCTAGGTTTTGAAAACGACCTAGTTCTCTATAACCAGTGCTCTGATACCACTCTGTAACACCCCCAAAATCACAACAACGCAGCGGAATACCACTTGGGGTGCTACTTCATAGTATAAAGTACAAGTTACAAAAAACGACTCTAAGTGAGACGTTTTGAAAAGTCAACAATTCGATAATTTTTATAAATATCAGAGTTACAACATGTCCCATTTGTAAAACGATAGAAAACATCTTTAAAACATTTGTCGAATGGTACTCAAATCATAAAGCCTTCAAAAATATATCCGCGCGACTCGAATGCTCCCAATGCTCAGCTAGCAATGTCATAACCTCGGAAAATAGGGTAAAAGCCATAAATTACCAACGTACTTTCTAAAATTTCCCGACTTGAACCTTTTACTTTTTTATTAACACCGAAACCCACGTACTTTCAAATTTTTAACCGACTTGAACCAAACGTTTGTACCGTTAGTTATTATGTGGCAACGTTAGTCCATTTAGCTAACGATCGCTTTGTATCGTTAGTCCTTTAACAATAATAGTTCTTTATATGATTTTCTTTATATAATTTTTTACGTTTTTGCCTGTTTTTTACAATTTCGTCTGGTTATTTATGTTTTCGTCTTTTTTTTGCGTTTTCACCCGTTTTTTACGTTTTCGTCTGGTTTCTTACACTTTCGTACATTTTCTTACGTTTTCGTCCGTTTTTTACGATTTCGTCTGATTTTTAGGTTTTTGTTTGTTCTTTTACGCTTTCGCACGTTTTTTTAAAATCTTCGTTCGTTTTTTAAATCGTACGAAAACATAAAAAAACACAAAATAATAGACGAAATCGTACGAACACGGCTGAAATCGTACAAAAACGTAAAAAAAAGACGGAAACGTAAAAAAATGGAAGAAAACGTCAAAGATAGAAAGAAAACGTAAAAAACAAACGAAAACGTAAAAAGCAAAAGAAATTTTAAAAAACCAGAAGAAAACTTAAAAAAGCGAACGAAGACGTAAAAACCATACGAAATCGTAAAAAACGGACGAAAACGTAAAAAGGAGGACGAAAACGTAAAAAAACAGGCGAAAAACGAAAAAATCAAGGGGCGAAAAACACAAAAAATAGGCGAAAGACGGTAAAACACAGACGAAATCGTTAAAAAAACGAACTGAAACGTAAATAAAAAAAGAGGGCGAAAACGTTAAAAAAAACAGGATGAAAACACAAAAAACAGAAAAATAAAACTGTAAAAAAAAACCAAACGAAATCGTAAAAAAGAGGACGAAAACGTAAAAAACGCAAAGAAAACAGACGAAAACGTAAAAACGAGACGAAATCGTAAAAAAAGGACGAAAACGTAAAAAATTATATAAAAAAAATCATATAAAGAACTATTATTGTTAAAAGACTAACGATGCAAAGCGATCATTAGCTAAATGTACTAACGTTGCCACATAATAACTAACGGTATAAACGTTTGGTTCAAGTCGATTAAAACTTTGAAAGTACGTGGGTTTCGGTGTTAATAAAAAAGTAAAGGGTTCAAGTCGGGAAATTTTAGAAAGTACGTTGATAATTTATGGCTTTTACCCGAGAAAATACATGCAAAACGTCAACAATAATGTTGGTGAATTCATAGGATTAAGTAAAAGCAGTATTGAAATAAATCAAGTAATATTTCACTAAGAAAAGTAACGTTACAACATTTCAAGGTATTATTTCCGGAATTCAAGTAGTGATTTAATAAATCGAGTAATGTTCAGTAAATACATAGAGTTTTAAATAAAGAGTAAAAGCAATTTAGAACACAAGTATAGTTCAATAGGGGACATTGCAACGAATACAATGTATCAATTCATCTTTATCGCATTGAGCTCATGACACCGAACCTTGACGTTAACGCATATCTTGTATGTAAATAAAGTTGCCCCTGAACTAGGTATTATTGCCTCATACCTACGATTCTCAATACAAATTGTCCGTTGACTGGGTGCTCACATTCGGATTCATACCCCCGGACAGGGCTGTCAAACCCAATAGATCTATTTATTTGTACTAGCGCTCACCCATTATAGGCAATTAACGGTTCATGAAATTAGGGACTTTGGCAATAGCTACTCATGCAGATAATCTCATATTCGGGTCCAGCATACCATAAAATCACTTGTGTTCAATTTTAAACGAAGTAAGATATTCAAAACTTATAGTTTCATAAATCGGTATTCAACGATTTCAAATCGTATAGTAGCAAATCAAGCTTTCGTAAGTTCATGAGTAAACAACCATGTATCGCACATGTTTTAGAAGTCATATAGTAAGTAAGTAAAAGCTTTTAGTACAAACAATCATGTAACGCTTATGTAGTAGAAATCAATAAGTGTACTTAGTAAAACGAGCATGTATTCTCACCCCGAAATAGTTTATGAAACCATTAAAAGAGAAAAGGTGGGGCTATGAACTCACCGAGAAGCAATGAAGTATCAGATAAGAGAATCACAACGATGACAACGATGCGAACATCATGATCAACAATGAAGAAACGAAGTCGAGAGATCCGAACCGCGACCTAAAATATTGGTGCGCGATTTAGAAGAATATATAAATTATAAGCAAATGCATAATTTGCATAAGTATATGAAAATATATATATCGGCATGTATGTAATCTTATACCATAGAATCCATGTGTGCGCCAAACTTACATATTTATTCTCACTAAAATGATCCGCCTTAGGTTTAACTTCATTTTAACCCATTCCGACTAATATGTAATTTTAATGAAAATTACCCATTTTGACCTATTTAAAAGATTAAGACATTTAGATGCGAACGAAAGTGAAAGACTCACATATTAGTTGCAAATTCAGTTTTAGTTAGTATATTTTACGCCTAATTATTCTCCATAACGCTAATTGACCATTAAAAAAAATTCGCCAAGTTTGGCTTTTTATTATACATTTTTCTTAAATCTGACCCGTCCAAAACGACCCGCTAAATCACATTTTCACGACTCGGACTCTAAAGCAATTTGATGTAAAACGACTTTTCGGACAACTTTTTAGTTTTAGCCGAGACCCAAAACCCAACAGAAAATGACCAAAATACCCCTGCAAGTTTCTGCAGAAAATTAACTTCTTTTTAACAAAAACGCAAAATTTCTTTTAAGTTTTTGACCCTTTAACATATGTTTTTAGCCTTAGTTATCCACAAGGGAAGGTAAAACAGCATTTTAAACAACTTTTTAGTTTTACCCGAGACTCGGAACTCGAGAGAAAAGGACGAAAATGCCCCTATATCAGATCTGATGCAAACTAAAAAGAAAAGAAAAACGCAGATTTTATTCTAAGCTTTTTGACCCGTCATTACGCATTTTTAAGACTAACAAGCCTCGCGGCAAAGTAAAACGACATTCCGGACAACTTTTTAGTTTTAGCCGAGACCCGAAACCCAACAGAAAATGACCAAAATACCCTTTTACGATTCTGCAGAAAATGTATTTTTACACATGAGCTGATTGGGACTTTTTACCATATTCCAAACTTCTAACGGCCGCCAAATCTTCGTTTTTGAGAGTTACGGAACCCACGATATATCGAATCGAAGCTAGGGACGACCTCTATCATATTTTCAAGCCTAAAATCAGATTTAACAATTTTGACTAACCCAAACTCGACTCGCCAATTTTCTGCATTAAAAGTGACACTTAAAAACTCCGCCAAACGCTATTTTTCGCACCCAACAAGCTTCAAAATACTCCTAGCTAACCTATCTCCGTCCACTAACATCTCCAATCAATAGTCCAACCTCAACACACAACATGCACCACAATCTATGGATTCTTGATATAAAATTAAACACATGCATACATAATTAAAATCAATCAACATAAAAGGGTTAATAAAATACTTACAATCATAATGCAATAGCAAGAAAATCAATACAATCAAACCCTTGTGGGTTTGATTCTTGGCCGAACACCACACAACCCATTTTTACCAAAACCCTAACTTTTTAGCAATCAAAATCTTACACAATCACTTGCAATTAAACCATTAATGCTTCAATTGTACCCAAAATCAATTAATTCTTCAAAATCAAAAATCTTCAAAAACTAAAAAACTTGAAAAGGTCTTGCATGGATGATTTTTCTATGAAAAGAATGATGAGGATTAATGTAGAAGTGATTTAGGATTAATAGAAATTGATTTGGGAAGATTTGATGATGATTTCGGGTGGTTTTAGTTGGGGTTCGACGAACACAGGAGAGAAAAGAGGAGAGCAGAGATTTTCTTCCCTTTTTTATAACTGAGTTGTGTGTTTTGAAAAGAGTCAACATGTATATATAGGTGGTCAAAGTATCTAATAAAATTCTTATGGGGTGTTTGGTTTCTAGTTTTGATGGAGCCTAAAACAATTAAAGAGGGTGTTTGGTTTATATGTTATGTTTATAAATTATATTTTTATTTTTATTTTTCTAAAACATTTCTACCATAATATTTGTTTTTAAAACACGTAGTTAAAATATTAAAAATTATAAAAACACTATTTTGACGCGATTTTGGCCAAATGCGGATAAAAGTCGAAAAGTATTAAAATGAAAAATAAATAAGCTCTCGAGGCTAAAATATGGAATTATTGATTTCTCAAACGTTAAAATGGATAAATATTCAAGGCACGATTCACAACTAGCTAAAACGACGATTTTCGTTAAAACTGCTAAAAATAAAAATAATGAATTCCATAAAAATTAGAAATAGAATTTAGAGTTCGGTTTAAATATTGATCTTAAATTCAGAAATGTTACATTATCTACCCCTTAAGGGAGCGTCGTCCCGGTGCTCAATTCGCCTTATTCGCCGTATGGTTACTTGTGAAGAGATAAGGATATACTCAGGTCCTCGTCGAGGTTTCCAACAAAATTTGAATGAATAATAGTCAAAGCATCAAATATATGCAATGAACATGAGTGAACGGATTGAATGGTCAAGAGTCATAAAAGGAAAGGATTAAATTTTATGACTCGAAGGAAAAATGCCATTGGAACAAAGATATAATAAGTCGTCAATTTCTTGGAAAGGGTTAAATGGTTCATTACTATAGCTTACTCAAGTTCACACGGCAGTCGATAACATTCGGAAAAATCATATACGAATTACATGAGACTGAAGAGTTCATTCATTAGCCAAACAAATGATTCGTACGGACGAACGCATGCTATGTCGGATGCACATAAGCCCACTCATTCACAATTCGTCACTTACATAAAGAGGCGTCCTAATCTATGTAAGTAAAGAATTATGAACTTATGGTTCGGCGGTTTATAATTTCCTTATTCAAATGAAGAAGCGTCCTAATTCATTTCAATAAGATGATTATAAATCATCCTACTTAAGTAAATACTTGTAAATAAGCTCAAATATAGCGCGCTTTATCACGAATTATCACTCTTTATTGCACGCTACGCCTAGAGACGACTCATTGGCCTGTTTCGTAAGAAGTAACGAGAAAAAGAATGAGACGTTAGTCAATCATGTTTCAAAGGTAAGTTCCAAAAGATGGCACGATCCAAGGTGACAAGATAAAGTAGTACTCCCATTGAATTGAAGACTTCAAAACAATAGATTATGAAGCAATATATGCGATTCAAAAGCATAAGAAGAGTGTTCAAACTCAGAGTCGATCAAGAAAATAACTAGCGGAATTGACAAACTACACCGAATTTCAATACCATCAAAAGGAAATAAAGTAAAGTCGCGTAAGTGTTTCGGAGATCATCGCATCGCTCACAATATATCGAAGTAAACGAACTCATTAAGACGTACCATAGTACTATACACATATGTAAGTAATTATTATTACGTAGACGATTTCGCCTTTAGGCTTAGATTAGCACAGGCATCAAATCAAGCTCGATTGAAAAGCATCGCTAAATTATACGCAACATGCAGGTAGGCGTACCCACGATCCAAATTCTAATCATACGTTAGCCATAACACCAAGGCGACACAGCGACCGTAAATAGTTAAACTCACACAAATCACTTCTATATAAATAGACGGCAATCCAGAAGATGAGCATAAGAGATTAAAAGAAGGTAGCTCATATACGTACGGGTATCCTTATATGATACTAGTATTGATGTTCGAGTGAGAAAATAAGAAAACAGGAAGTACGCGATAATCGGAGTGGTCAATATATAACCGACCGATATAAGGCAAATAGTATGACGTCATAAGATAGACGTAGGAGGGTGAAATCATAACCAAGTATTATATACTAATTATTAATGTAATAGCAATAGGGATGCAAAAGAGAGCATATAAGTTACCTGGGAGCAAGCGCGCGCGGATATCGGACAATGGTGAATGACTCTTAAAATTTTTCAAAAAACGGTTATAGTTTAGGTTTTGAAAACGACCTAGTTCTCTATAACCAGTGCTTGATACACTCTGTAACTCCCCCAAATCACAACAACGCAGCGGAAATATACCATCATGGGGTGCTATTCATAGTATAAGTAAAAGTAAACGAATAACGACTCTATAGTGAGACGTTTTTGAAAGTCAATAATTCGATAATTTTTATAAATATCAGAGTTACAACATGTCCCATTTGTAAAACGATAGAAAACATCTTTAAAACATTTGTCGAATGGTACTCAAATCATAAAGCCTTCAAAAATATATCTGCGCGACTCGAATGCTCTCAATGCTCAGCTAGCAATGTAATAACCTGAGAAAATAGGGTAAAAGCCAAAAATTACCAACGTACTTTCCAAAATTTCCCGACTTGAACCATTTACTTTTTTATTAACACCGAAACCCACGTACTTTCAAATTTTTAACCGACTTGAACCAAACGTTTGTACCGTTAGTTATTATGTGGCAACGTTAGTCCATTTAGCTAACGATCGCTTTGTATCGTTAGTCCTTTAACAATAATAGTTCTTTATATGATTTTCTTTATATAATTTTTTACGTTTTCGCCCTTTTTTTACTTTTTCGCCTGTTTTTTACGATTTCGTCTGGTTATTTATGTTTTCGTCTTTTTTTGCGTTTTCACCCGTTTTTTACGTTTTCATTTGGTTTCTTACACTTTCGTACATTTTCTTACGTTTTCGTCCGTTTTTTACTATTTCGTCTAATTTTTAGGTTTTTGTTTGTTCTTTTACGCTTTCGCACGTTTTTTTAAATCTTCGTTCGTTTTTTTAAATCGTACGAAAACGTAAAAAACGCAAAATAACAGACGAAAGCGTACGAACATGGCTAAAATCGTACGAAAATGTAAAAAAATACGAAAACTTAAAAAAATGGAAGAAAACTTAAAAGATAGGGAGAAAACGTAAAAAACAGACAAAAACGTAAAAATAAACGAAATTTTAAAAAACTAGACGAAAACTTAAAAAAAACGAACAAAGACGTAAAAACCAAACGAAATCGTAAAAAAAATGGACGAAAACATAAAAAAGAGGACGAAAATGTAAAAAACGGGCGAAAACGTAAAAAAGGGCGAAAACGCAAAAAAATAGGCGAAGACGTAAATCACCAGACGAAATCGTAAAAAACGAACGAAAATGTAAAAAAGAGGACAAAAACGTAAAAAATGGGCGAAAACAAAAAAAACAGGCGAAAACGCAAAAAAACAGACAAAAACGTAAAAAATCAAACGAAATCGTAAAAAAGAGGACGGAAACGTAAAAAACGGGCGAAAACGCAAAGAAAACAGACGAAAACGTAAAAACGAGACGAAATCGTAAAAAACGGACGAAAACGTAAAAAATTATATAAAGAAAATCATATAAAGAACTATTATTGTTAAAAGACTAACGATGCAAAGCGATCGTTAGCTAAATGTACTAACGTTGCCACATAATAACTAACGGTATAAACGTTTGGTTCAAGTCGGTTAAAACTTTGAAAGTACGTGGGTTTCGGTGTTAATAAAAAGTAAAGGGTTCAAGTCGGGAAATTTTGGAAAGTACGTTGATAATTTATGGCTTTTACCTGAGAAAATACATGCAAAACGTCAACAATAATGTTGGTAAATTCATAGGATTAAGTAAAAGCAGTATTGAAATAAATCAAGTAATATTTCAGTAAGAAAAGTAACGTTACAACATTTCAAGGTATTATTTCCGAAATCCAAGTAGTGATTTAATAAATCGAGTAATGTTCAGTAAATCCATAGAGTTTTAAATAAAGAGTAAAAGCAATTTAGAAAACAAGTATAGTTCAATAGGGGACATTGCAACGAATACAATGTATCAATTCATATTTATCGCATTGAGCTCATGACACCGAACCTTGACGTTAAGGCATATCTTGTATGTAAATAAAGTTGCCCCTGAACTAGGTATTATTGCCTCATACTTACGATTTTCAATACAAATTGTCCGTTGACTGGGTGCTCACATTCGGATTCATACCCCCGGACAGGGCTGTCAAACCCAATAGATATATTTATTTGTACTAGCGCTCACCCATTATAGGCAATTACGGTTCATGAAATTAGGGACTTTGGCAATAGCTACTCTTGTAGATAATCTCATATTCGGGTCTAGCATACCATAAAATCACTTGTGTTCAATTTTAAATGAAGTAAGATATTCAAAACTTATAGTTTCATAAATCGGTATTTAACGATTTCAAATCGTATAGTAGCAAATCAAGCGTTCTTAAGTTCATTAGTAAATAACCATGTATCGCACATGTTTTAGAAGTCATATAGTAAGTAAGTAAAAGCTTTTAGTACAAACATTCATGTAACGCTTATGTAGTAGAAATCAATAAGTTTACTTAGTAAAACGAGCATGTATTCTCACCTCGAAAACAGTTTATGAAAACCTTTAAAATAGAAAAGGTGGGGCTATGAACTCATCTTAGGTAGAAGTATCGGATAAGAGAATCAACAACGAACGAACAATGACGAAAACATCTCAACCACGACCTATAATATAGTAGTCCGTGATTAGAAGAAAAAAGGACCAAGAGGAAAAATGCATAAATTGCATAAGTAAATATATTTACTACACATATATATATATAACTACATACTATGGAATCCACATGTGCGCCCTAAGTTTTATTTATTAAGACGCTCTCATAAACAATATGACGCTCGACATTAATTTACGCCACTTTTCTGAAAAGTTTCTATTTTTAGAAAGTTACTATTTTAGGAAAGTTTTCTATTTTTAGAAAGTTTTTATTACTGGAAAGTTCGGATATTCTAAGATGTTAATATTGTTTAATAATATGTTAAGTTTCCCGTTAACCCTGACGAACCAATAACTCATATACTTATCCTTATTTTCCTCGTTATGCTTATATATATAAAGTTTCCAAAAATAGACTTACTATTTATAATTGTGAACGGGACGCACCTATTAATATATATATCATCTAAATATATTCGTTAACATTTTACAAGCTTAAATAGACTCTGAAACGCTCAAACTACCACTTCTTGACAAAAATGAGTAACTAATCCATCTTTCTCTAAGTTTGACTTTTATTATATATCTTTTTCAATTCTGACCCATCCAAAACAACCCACTAAAATACATTTTCACGACTCGGACTCTAAAACATTTTGATGTGAAACGAAGTTTCGGACAACTTTTTAGTTTTAGCCGAGACCCGAAACCGAACATAAAATGACCAAAATACCCCTGCAAGTTTCTGCAGAATTTTTTTATAAAAACACGTATTTGTGTTTGAGTTTTTGACCCGTCATAAGGCATTTTTGAACTTAGATCGCCTCCGAAAAGGTAAAACGGCATTTTAAACAACGTTTTATGTTTCGGCCGAATGCCGAAACGGACCCGAATGTAATGAAAATACCCTTTTAAAAATCTGACAACAACTATTATTTTCTCGAAAAGCTGAATTTTTAGTAAAAATTTTCCAAACTTCAGTTGCCGTAAAAAAATTCGTTTTTAGGAGTTACGGGACGATCCTTATATGGAAACGATTGTAAAAACAAGCTCTACCATTTACTTGGATCAAAATTTAACTTTAACATTTTTACGACACTCAAAAAGGGAGATATAATTTTCTGCATTAAACGACCCATTTCAATACTCTACCAAACGGCATTTTCACCACATCAAAACTTCACAAATACGCCTAACTAACCTATCTTCGTCCACTAACACCTCAAACCAATAATCCTTCCACCATTATATGCATATACTAATTATAATTGCACATGGATTCCAAAGCATGAAAATAAAGATGTATGCAAAATCATAAGAAAATAATCTCAAAGAATGTTTTAAGAGACTCACAATAGCTAGTAGATGCAAGGAAAATATTCAACACAAAATTCTTTCTTGTTCCTTGTGTTAGCCGAAACCCAAACACACCAAAATAACCAAACCCTTGATTTTAAACAACCCCAAATCTTGTGAAAACACTAGTCTTCAACTCTTAAGCTTATTCTTTACCCAAAAATCAAAGAAACTAATAGAATCAAGATTCTTGAAAACCTTCTTGCATGCTGTTTTCTTTTGTAAGGATTAATAAGGGTTAATATATAGGTAAAGTAAGAGTGATTGGAAGTGATTGATGGAATTTTTGTAAAATTTTGATGGTGTTTTTGGGGTGTTCGACTAGAGCAGAGAGGAGAAGGAGAGCAGGAAATCTTTTCCTTATGATATTGTGTGAGAGAATGATGTAGAAAAAAAGAGGAGAACACATATATATGTAAAAAATGTCGATGATTCCAAAGAGGGTGTTTGGGCCGGTTTATAGTTATTATTATTATTATTATTTAGTGTAGTATTTAAATAAAAATGTAGGGAAAAAGGAGTGTTTGGTTTGTGGTTTAGTAGGGGTCAAATAAAAGAAAGGGGGTGTTTGGTTTCTAGTTTTAATAGAGCTTAAAACAATTAAAGAGGGTGTTTGGTTTATATGTTATGTTTATAAATTATATTTTTGTTTTTATTTTTCTAAAACATTTATACCACAATATTTGTTTTTGAAACACGTAGTTAAAATATTAACAATTGTAAAAACACTATTTTGACGCGGTTTCGGCCAAACACGGATAAAAGTAAAAAAGTATTAAAATGAAAAAGCTCTCGAAGCTAAAATATGGAATTATTGATTTCTCAAATGTTAAAATGGATAAATATTTAAGGCACGATTCGTAACTAGCTAAAACGACGATTTTCGTTAAAACGGCTAAAAATAAAAGTAATAAATTTCATAAAATTAGAAATACAATTTAGAGCTCGGTTTAAATATTGATCTTAAATTCAGAAATGTTACATTATCTACCCCTTAAGGGAGCGCCGTCCCGGTGCTCAATTCGACTTATTCGCCGTAGGGTTACTTTTGAAGAGATGAGGATATACTGAGGTCCTCGTCGAGGTTTCAAACAAAAATTAAATGAACAATAGTCAAAGCATCAAATATATGTAATGAACATGAGTGAACGGATTGAATGTCGTAAGAATCCTTAAAAGGAAGAATAAAATACATAACTCGAAGAAAGAGCCCTTGGAAACGAAGAATTTTAACAAGTCGTCAATTCTTGAAAGCGGTTAATGGTTCATTACTATTAGCTTATTAAGTTTGCGGCGGTCGATATACATTTGGAAAAAAATTCATATAACAAATTACAAGTCGAAAGGAGTTCAAATAGTCATTTGTATAAAAGTAATAATTATAGCAATTAGAGGAGTAAAAAAACAATGAATGATTCGTATGGACGAATTACTTGTTAAAAGAGAGGCACGCCATGTTAGATACACATTTGGAAATAATCAAATGAACAAATTACGAACCAAAAGAAGTCTAAAGACTTATTCGTCTAAAGGTAATAACGATAATGATTAGATGAACGAAGAAAATGAATTATTTGTACAAACGGATTACAAATCGAAAGAAAGTTATTCGTACGAATGCCATGCACTTAAGCCCACTCATTTACAAATCGTTATATACATCCAAAGGCGTCCCAATCCATGTAAATAAGAATTAGAAATTTATGGTTCAGTGATTTATAATTTCCTTATTCAAATGAAGAGGCGTCCCAATTCATTTCAATAAGGTAATTATAAATTAGCCTACTTAAGCATTGTCACAACAAAACACGAGATCAAGACAATGTTAAGTTGAGAAGAAGGAGTCTCCTTGGCGGCATGATTCTTCAAAATCATAAGAAGTAATGAGAAGAATAATGAGACGTTAGTCAATTGCGTTCCAAAGGTAAGTGCCAAAAGATTGCACGATCCGAGGTGACAAGTTAAAGTCGTATTCCCATCAACTGGAAGACTTCAAAACGATGGATTACGAAATCACATATGCGATTCAAAAGCATAAGAAGAGTGTTTAAACTTGGAGTCGAATGTTAAAATAACCAGTGGAATTGACAAACTACGCTGAATTTCAATATCATCAAAAGAGAATAAGGTAAAGTCGCAAAAAGTTTGAAGTTAATCGTAAGAGATCAAAAAGAAAATAGTCCATATGCATAGGTATCCTTATATAATACCAGTATGAACACTTAAGGGAGTAAATGAGAAATCAAGAAGTACAAAGTCAAAGTGATCGATATTTATATAACGGACCGATATGAGGTAAATACTAAGACGTCATAAGATAAACGTAAGAGAGCTGATAGTAAGTTTTACGTACCTATAAAATATATAATAAAAATACTACTTAGGTAAATTCCAACTATTCACCTTTAACTAAGGTAAAAAGTTTAAAACTTACAAAAATAATATATAAAATATATAATATACGTATGTTTAACCGGGCAAGTATGATCACCCGGGTCGTTTCCCCAATGACTAGTGAAATTGAGACCACGTTTTAAGTTCGGATCCTGATTTGAATGAAGCAAAGATATTTGGTTTTGGAAAGATATAAAATAAACAATTAAACAAATACGGAAACGCAACTAGAAAGCAATTAGACTAAAATTTAACCCTAAAAATGTAAACTAAAATTTTACTAAATTAAGAAAAAGTGTAGAAAATTATTAAAAAAAACGACTCTAAGTGAGACGTTTTGAAAAGTCAACCATTCGATAATTTTTATAAAATATCAGAGTTACAACTGGTCCCATTTGTAATGTAATAGAAAACATTTTTAAAACATTTGTTGAATGGTATTCAAATAATAAAGCCTTCAAAAATATATCCGCGCGACTCGAATGCCCCCAATGCTCAGCTAGCAAAATAATAACCTAAGAAAATACATGCAAAAACGTCAACAGTAATGTTGGTGAATTCATATGTTTAAGTAAAAGCAGTATTGAAATAGTTCAAATAATATTTTAGTAAGAAAAGTAGCGTTACAACATTTTAAAGAATTATTTCTAAAATCCAAGCGATAATTCAATAATTCAAGTAATATTCAGTGAATCCATAGAGTTTATAATAAAGAATATAAGCAATTTAGAACAAAAGTATAGTTCAATAGGGGACATTGCAACTAATACAATGTATCAATTCATCTTTATCGCATTAAGCTCATGACACCGAACATTAACACTACATATTTATATATGTCTAAATTTGCCCCTAATACTATGTATTATTGCCTCATACTTAAATTGTTTCAATACAAAACGTCTGTTTGACATGGGTGTTCTCAATATGGATTCAGACTTCAGACGGGGTTGTTAAGCCCAATAGATCTATATATTTGTACTAGCGTTTACCCTGAAAGGTAATTAACGATTCATGAAATTAG
>BQNB010038016.1:0-17500 GCA_026074375.1 Tanacetum coccineum | reverse complement strand
TTGGATTTATGTTGTTTTTCTTTATTTTTTTTTGTTTTTTTTTTGTTTTGTTTGGTGGATTTTGGTTTTTTTGTTTTTTTTTTGGGTGGTTGTTTTTTTTGTATTTTTTTGGATTTGTTTTTTTTTTTTTTTTTTTTGATTTTTTTTTCTTTTTTCTCTTTCTTGGATTGTTTTATTGTTTTGTTTTTTTTTTTTTTTTTTTTTTTTTTGTTTTCTTTTTTTCTTTTTTTTTGTTTTTATTTTCTTTTGTTTTTTTTTTTATTTTCTTTTATTTTTTTTTTTTTTCTTGTTTTTTTTTTCTTCTTGGTTTTTTTTCTTTTTTGTTTTTTTTTTTTTGTTAGTTTTGTGGTCTTTGTTTCGGATTTTTTTGTTTTGCTTTTTTTTTTTGGTTTGGTTTTTGTTTTTTTTTTTTTTTTTTCTTTTTTCTTGTGTGGATTGGATCTCTTTTTTTGGGTTTTTGTTTTATTTTTTGGTTTTTTTTTTTGGTATTTTATTCTGGTTTTTTTGTTTTTTTTTTTTTGTTGTTCTTTTAGGTTTGGTCTTTTTAGTTTTTTGGATTTTGGTTTTTTTTTTTTCTTTTGTTTTTTGTTTTTTTGTATTTTGTTGTTCTTGTTTTTTTGGTTTTTTTTGGAATTTTTATTTTTCTTTTTTGTCTATTTTTTTTTGTTATTGGTTTTGTTTGTTTTGTTTTTTTTTTGTTGATTTTCTTTTTTTTTTTGTGTGGAAACAAAGAATTTTAACAGTCGTCAATTCTGAAGCGGTTAATTTTATTTGGGTTCTTTATATTAGCTTCTTAGGTTTGCGCGGTCGACTAACATTTGGAAAAAAAAATTCATATAACAAATTACAAGTCGAAAGGAGTTCAAATAGTCATTTGTATAAAAGTAATAATTATAGCAATTAGAGGAGTAAAAAAACAATGAATGATTCGTATGGACGAATTACTTGTTAAAAGAGAGGCACGCCATGTTAGATACACATTTGGAAATAATCAAATGAACAAATTACGAACCAAAAGAAGTCTAAAGACTTATTCGTCTATAGGTAATAACGATAATGATTAGATGAACGAAGAAAATGAATTATTCGTACAAACGGATTACAAATCGAAAGAAAGTTATTCGTACGAATGCCATACACTTAAGCCCACTCATTTACAAATCGTTATTTACATCCAAAGGCGTCCCAATCCATGTAAATAAGAATTAGAAATTTATGGTTCAGTGATTTATAATTTCCTTATTCAAATGAAGAGGCGTCCCAATTCATTTCAATAAGTAACGGTAAATAGAACATTAGCCTACTTAAGCATTGTCACAACAAAACACGAGATCAAGACAATGTTAAGTTGAGAAGAAGGAGTCTCCTTGGCGGCATGATTCTTCAAAATCATAAGAAGTAATGAGAAGAATAATGAGACGTTAGTCAATTGCGTTCCAAAGGGTAAGTGCAAAAGATTGCACGATTCGATTTGGTGTCAAGTTTAAGTGTATTTTCCATCAACTGGAAGATTCAAAACATGGATTACAGATATCACATATGCGATTTCAAAGCATAAGAGAGTGTTTTTTAACTTGCGAGAGTTTCGAATGGTAAAATAACCAACGGAATTGACAAACTACACCGAATTTCATTATTATCGAAAGGGAATAAAGTAAAGTCGCAAAAAGTTTGAAGTTAATCGTAAGAGATCAAAAAGAAAATAGTCCATATGCATAGGCATCCTTATATAATACTAGTATCAACACTTAAGGGAGTAAATGAGAAATCAAGAAGTACAAAGTCAGAGTGATCAATATTTATATAACGGACCGATATGAGGTAAATAGTAAGACGTCATAAGATAGACGTAAAAGAGCAAAATCATAGCCAAGTGTTAAATACTCATTATCCATGTAATAGTAGTAGAAATGCAAAAGAGAGCTTATAAGGGATCAGGGAGCATGCGCGCGGATATCGGACAACGGTGAAAGACTCTTAAAATTTTTTTAAAAACGGTTATAGTTTAGGTTTTTAAAATGACCTAGTTCTCTATAACCAGTTCTCTGATACCACTCTGTAACACCCCCAAAATCACAACGCAACGGAATACCACTTGGGGTGTTACTTCATAGTTCATACACACTAGTTACAGAAAACGACTCTAAGTGAGACGTTTTGAAAAGTCAACCATTCAATTTCTTTTATAAAACCTTAGAGTTACAACTAAGGTCCCATTTGGAATGTTAATAGAAAAATATTTTAAAACATTTGTAGAATGGTATTCAAATTCTAATAAAGCCTTTCAAAAATATATTTGCCGCGCGACTCGGACATGCCCCCAATGCTCAGCTTAGCAATATAATATACCTAAGAAAATTCATGCAAAAAATGGTCAAAAGTAATGTTGGTGAATTCTATGTTTAAACGTATAAAAAGCAGTATTGAAATAGTTCAAGTAATATTTCAGTAAGAAAAGTAGTGTTACAACATTTTAAAAAATTATTTCTAAAATCCAAGCGATAATTCAATAAATCAAGTAATATTCAGTGAATCCATAGAGTTTATAATAAAGAATATAAGCAATTTAGAACAAAAGTATAGTTCAATAGGGGACATTGCAACTAATACAATGTATCAATTCATCCTTTATGCGCATTAAGCTCATGGACACAGAACATTAAACAACTAAATATTTATTATGACTAAATTGGCCCAAATATTATGTATTATTGCCTCATACTTAAATTGTTTCAATACAAAACGTCTGTTTGACATGGGTGTTCTCAATATGGATTCAGACTTCAGACGGGGTTGTTAAGCCCAATAGATCTATATATTTGTACTAGTGTTTACCCTGAAAGGTAATTAACGATTCATGAAATTAGGGACTTTGGCAATAGCTACTCTGCAGATAATCTCATAATCGAGTTCCTGCATCATACCATAAGATCATTGTGTTTATTTGCACGAGATATTTCAAAAACTTATCAGTTTCATATATCGTATTCAATGATTTCAAAATCGTATAGTAGCAAATCAGCTTTTCTTAATTTCATTATTAAACACCATGTATCGCACATGTTTTAGAAGTCATATAGTAAGTAAGTAAAAGCTTTTAGTACAAACATTCATGTAACGCTTATGTAGTAAAAATAAATAAGTTTACTTAGTAAAACGAGCATGTATTCACCCCGAAAACAGTTTATGAAAACCATTAAAAGAGAAAATGTGGGGCTATGAACTCTCCTTAGGTAGAAGTATCGGATAAGAGAATCAACAACGAACGAACAATGATGACATCGTCTCAACCACGACCTATAGTATAGCGGTCCGTGATTAGAAGAAATAAAGACCAAGAGGAAAAATGCATAAATTGCATAAGTAAATATATTTACTACAAATATATATTTATAACTACATACTATGGAATCCACATGTGCACCCTAAGTTTTATTTATTAAGACGCTCTCATAAACAATATTACGCTCGACATTAATTTACGCCACTTTTCTGAAAAGTTTCTATTTTTAGAAAGTTTTTATTTCTGGAAAGTTCGGATATTCGAAGATGTTAATATTGTTTAATAAAATGTTAAGTTTCCCGTTAACCCTGACGAACCAATAACTCATATACTTATCCTTATTTCTGTTATGCTTATATATAAAGTGTCAAAAATTAGGACTTACTATTTTTAATGTGAACGGGATGCACCTTATTAAATATATCTATTATATATATATATATATATTTTATATATTTTATATTTAATTTATATATATATATATATCATCTAAATATATTCGTTAACATTTTACAAGCTCAAATGACTCTAAAATGCTCAAACTACTACTTCTTGACAAAAATCAGCAATTAATCTATCTTTTTCTAAGTTTGACTTTTATTATTTATTTTTCTTAATTCTGACCCGTCCAAAACGACCCACTTAAATACATTTTCACGACTCAGACTCTTAAAACATTTTGATGTAAAACGATGTTTCGGACAACTTTTTAGTTTTAGCTGAGACCTAAAACCTAACGGAAAATGACCAAAATACCCCTGCAAGTTTCTGCAGAAAATTATTATAAAAACGCATATTTGTGTTTGAGTTTTTGACCCGTCATAAGGCGTTTTTGAACTTAGATCGCCTCGCGGAAAGGTAAAACGGCATTTTAAACAACTCTTTATGTTTCGGCCGAAGGCCGAAAGGGACAAAAATACCCTTTTGAAAATCTGACAGCAACTATTATTTTCCCGAAAAACTGAATTTTTAGTAAAAATTTTGCTAACTTCAATTGGCCGTAAAAACTTCGTTTTTAGGAGTTACGGGACGATCCTTATATGGAAACGATCATAAAAATAACATCTACCATTTTCTTAAATCAAAATTTAACTTTAACATATTTACAACACTCAAAAGGGGCGATATAAATTTCTGCATTACATGACCCATTTCAATACTCTATCAAACGCCATTTTCACCACATCACAACTTCACAAATACGCCTAACTAACCTATCTCCATCCACTAACACCTCAAACCAATAATCCTTCCACCGTTATATGCATATACTAATTATAATTGCACATGGATTCCAAAGAATGAAAATTAAGATGTATGCAAAATCATAAGAAAATAATCTCAAAGAAGGTTTTAAGAGACTCACAATAGCTAGTAGATTCAAGGAAAATATTCAACACAAAATTCCATCTTGTTCCTTGTATTAGCCGAAACCAAAACACACCAAAATAACCAAACCCTTGATTTTAAACAACCCCAAATCTTGTAAAAACACTAGTCTTTAACCCTTAAGCTTATTCTTTACCCAAAAATCAAAAAAACTAATAAAATCAAGATTCTTGAAAAACTTCTTGCATGTTGTTTTCTTTTGTAAGGATTAATAAGGGTTAATATATAGGTAATGTAGGAGTGATTGGAAGTGATTGATGGAATTTTTGTGAAGTTTTGATGGTGTTTTTGGGGTGTTCGACTAGAGCGGAGAGGATAAGGAGAGCATGAAATCTTTTCCTTATGATACTGTGTGAGAGAACGATATAGAAAAAGAGAGGAGAACACATATATATGTAAAAAAATTGTCGATGATTCCAAAGAGGGTGTTTGGGCCGGTTTATAGTTATTATATATATATATATATATATATATATATATATATATATATATATATATATCTACACACATATATATATATATATTATATATATATCATCTATTACTCACACACAACACACAAACACACACCACACATATTACTATATTATATTTTATTAATTTATATATATATATTGAAAGAAAAAAATTTGTATTTCTAATTTCTCATCAAATTCTTTAAAAAAATATGTTTTTTTTAAAACATATTTGTTCTATTTAGAACATATGTGTAGAAATACAATTATTGAAGGCGTGCGTGTATGTTTTTGAGAGTTCTCGCACTTAATTTGATGCTGAAAATAAAGTCCCCCATATATATATATATATATATAATTTATAATTATATTTATATATTATTTGCTGTAAATTTATTTAGGTAGTATTTAAATAAAAAGGTGAGAAAAAGGAGGTGTTTAGTTTGTGGTTTTGTAGTGTCGCATCAAAATATAAAAGAAAGGGGGTGTTTGGTTTCTAGTTTTGATGGAGCCTAAAACAATTAAAGAGGGTGTTTGGTTTATATGTTATGTTTATAAATTATATATTTTTTTTATTTTTCTAAAACAATTATACCACAATATTTGTTTTTTTAAAAACCACGTTGTTTAAAATATTAAAAAATTGTTAAAAACAATTTTGTGCGGTTTTCGGGCAGTTAAACGCGGAATAATTGTCGAAAAGTATTAAAATAATAAAAATAAATAAGCTTCGAAGATAAATTATGGATTATTTGATTTCTCAAACGTTAAAATGGATAAATATTCAAGGCACGATTCGTAACTATCTAAAACGACGATTTTCGTTAAAACGACTAAAAATAAAAATAATAAATTTCATAAAAATTAGAAATAGAATTTAGAGCTCGGTTTAAATATTGATCTTAAATTCAGAAATGTTACACAATGGCTAAAGAACAAGATAAGCAACAACAACAAAACTTGTTGAATGTTGAGCTTGTTCCAATCAATGAGCAAGTAAAGATTCCAACTAGCAACTTCAGGATTGCCCTGGAGAAGATTCAGCCAGATGTAATCTACAAGGTGTGCTTGGATATTCTTAAGCAGTATTCTTTCTACAATGATTTCACTGCAACTGCAGATGCTCCAGAGATTTATATGCAGCGGTTTTGGTATACAATTACCTATGATTTGACTACCAAAGCATTCTTCTTCACAATGGGTGATAAGGTCTTTGAAGTAACTGCAGACTTACTTTTTACGCTTTAAGTAATACTCCCAAAGACCTTGATCATCCTTTTACTCTACCTGCTCCTGGAAAAGAGATCACTTCATTTATTAATCAGCTTGGATGTTCTAAGACTATCAGGACTATCTCTACACTTTGAGTTAATGATATATACCAACCTTGGAAAACATTCTTGACCATGATTAACAAGTTTTTGACAGAGAAGGCTACAACTCATGATCATCTAAGGCTTCCTGTACTTTAATTGTTATGGGGAATGGTCACAAGCAACAATACTGACTTTGCTGATCTCATTTAGGAAGAATTCAAGTACTAGATTAAGTCAAGGAGAGTAAGCAGACAGAAGCAGGAACTGATGTGTTTCTCAAGCTTCACTAAGCTGATCGTCAAATATATCATTTCCAAGCATGAACAGATCTCCAAAAGACACCTTTCTTTCCATCATGTCATTAAGATTGATACAACTCTTGGGAATCTTAAGTTTGTAAACAAGGGATCTAAAGAGCCAATCATTGGAATGGCTATTCCAATTGTGATGCTAAATGATGACATAAAGGCTTCTGCTGAGTATTCAAAGTATTTGGCTTAGTCTAGGGGAGTTACACCAGTCAAAACTAGAGGCAAATGACTACTCACCAAGCAAGGGGTTAAAATTTGCTAGATATTAGAAAAAGACTCGGTCACCCCGTGTATTTTACTATTTATTATAGCTCGTAGTTTAATAGTTAATAGTACGTTTTTCGGTTTTAAGTCGGGTACGAATACCCGGTATATTGTAAGTACTATATATAGCCTCTTCCAACTTTGGAAGAGGTAAGCTAGTTCATTATTTCATTTTACAAAAGAAAACACTTTCTCTCTCTAGAATTTCTCTCTCAAGTGTTTCTCTCTCTAGAAACTAGCCCGATCCAAGAATCGACCCCGTGTTATGATATAAGATATACCACAATTGGTATCAGAGCTAATGGGATGATTAGATCGTGTGTATGTGCGATTTCTTGCTTGATTTAGATCAAAAAGTGTACCTTTGAAGTGTTCTAGCTCGTTTTTTTATGATCTCCGAATTTTGTTGTTTGTATTGATAAAGTTTGGGTGTTTTTAGTAGCTATTACCTTAAGGTATTGAGTTGTGCAAAAGAAATCAAGCGAAATCGTTCAAAAGGGTGATTTATAGGTGATTTTGTGTGAAAAACGTCGTTGTTCTTCGTGGAGAGTTGCCAGAATTTCTTCACGGCGGTTTGGTGAAAAATATTATTTTATTGAGTAGGTTACCAACCCTCTGACACACGGCGGGTTGCTTAAGTGGCGAGTTGCCAAGAAGGCGAGTTGCTCTTATACTAAGCAGCGTAGTTACTTACCGCGGTTCTGAACAGGGGGGCGAGTTGTCAAGTGGCGAGTGCTTTTCTACTAAACAGCGAGTTGTTACATGCGGTTTCGAGTTTGTTACCAGCGGTTTTACTTACAGCCGGTTTTTGAACAGCGTTATTCAGCGGTTTGAATATTTTAATAAGCAAAATCTCTTAAGGAATCTCTGGCGTTGAAAACTCACACGGCGGTTTGATTAAAATATAGACTGCGGTTTGTATTCTTTCTTCGCGGTGGGTTGCTTGGCAGCGAGTTGCCTTAAATTCCACCAGCGAGTTGCCTTATTTCTTTGCAGCGGTTTGGTAGCCTCTAACGGCGAGACTGAGCTATGTCCTTAGAATTTGAAATACTTCGATTTAGGACATAATATCATAAACCAAAGAAACGAATTCGTTCACTTAACCATTTAAAACGTACCCTCACTAACATTGATTGATCAAAAGTATATATCAATAATACACGATGTTAGTATGCAAGAGACATCAGTGTGCCGGTTCTGATACCTCGCCACCAATGCTTAATAAACACATACTTTGAATCTTTGGCAACAACGTATACGTTTAGTACTGTCTAGGAAAGGATATTGGAGAGAAATGATTATGAGTGTCATCAAAGAAGGACCATTTCATATGGAATGTCTCAGATGGGGTTTATTACTGGAGGAATGAGGGTTGCAGTTCAAAACAAGTTCAGTACGTGCTAGAGTTCTTAACGCACTTTCAGCTGAAGAGAAAGGAAAGGTATAAAAGTTGCATTCGTGCCAACCAATATCCTACTCTCAAGGATATACAAAAGGACATTCTACTCAATCAGCAATCACTATACTGACGCCAAGAATTTGGGGGAAAACGTGAGATGATTCTGGAAGGTTCTGAGTTAACAAAGGTGAAGGGCATCTAGTTATACGGATGAATTTGAACACTTCCGTCATAATCAAAAAGATGAAACCATTTCAAGGATACTACGTTAGGTTACGAAGCTCATTATTTGACATGATGACAGAAACCATCAAGATGACCATGCAGGATGCGCTTACTCAAAGTTTTTGTGAACAACATGGGTTTTTTTTTTTACCTTGAGTTGGAGTTAGATCCATAATGAAGTCCAAAAACTTACAAAGGTTGAAAGAGTCAAACTTTTGTAGTTGTATGCCTACTTTAAAAGCAACATAAAGGTGCATGTAATGAGAAGAATTTATGATGGGAAAGGTTCAGAAAACCAAAATAATGATCTTTGGCACTTAGTGTCGGATGCCTCAGTTCAGCCAGTAATCCAACACCATCATCTAGTATATAATCCTCAAAGAACATATCCTTTGACAACTATCAAAATGGACTCAGAAGTTTCTTTAACAGAAAATTGTTGATAGTTTATACAACTCACTTGCACCTCCTACTCTATGTTACAAAATACATCTTCATCAAACAAACAATACAACTTAGAGGTCGTCTAAGCATGAACAAAGCTATGGTTTCAAGACGGGAAGGTTGTGGTCCAAGATGTCGTAGAAGATACAATGCGACTAATCAAGGAAGACCATTTCAGAGAAACAATGCAGGGATAATGGTGTAGTGGGAATGTAGGAGGTCAGAACAGAGAGGCATTATTAAATCTGGTAAAGCAAAAACCATCAGTGCTACAAATGTAACGGACTAGGGCACATAGCACAGAATGTCCAAGGCCAATAGCGACTTCAAGATTCAGACTACTTCAAGGGACAAGTGCTACTAATGCAAGCCTAGGAGAATGGTGCAGTACTGGATGAAGAACAGTCGTTATTTTCTTGCAGGAGAACAGGTTACCAACTTTGATGATGATGTGGATGATTCACTGATTGATTTGGCATCAATGTTGGAACCCTGTCTTTGAAATGATGAATGTGATGCATTCGACTCTGATGTTGACGAGGGGTTCTCATTCACACAGACATGTTCATGACAATCTAATCGGAAGATCAATATACGTGAAGCCGGGACATCTTATGATTAACTACTCCTTCTGAGGTACCAATGATCATTGATAACTTTGTAAATCATTTAGAAATGAGTATCATCGAACTACACAGAGATGCAAAACCGTGATCAAAACACAACTATGTTGTTGACTCCGATGTGACTATACGGTAATAGTATATTTATTCGTTTATGATCGGTATGTGGAAGGATAACGAGATCATGTTGTTTCAAAGAAATGTATCTTCTGTTGCGAAAGATTGCATTGATGTTAATTCTAGATGAATGCGTTGTGACCAGGAGTACAAAGTAGATTAAGCAAACAAAACCAGACCGTAATATTTAATAATTCAGTGGCCTCTGAACTTGCTAGATATAAGGAACTGGTTCAAGGGAATATAAAAAACGGGAAAGTTTTGAATTAACTGATAGAGACGGAAAAATTGTATGAACAATGAGAATAATTATCTCGGACCGAAACAAAAAAGGAAATTTTTGAAATCAGAACCTTATTCAGCTCCAAAATTATACTTAGTTCTACGTTGGCCATTTATAAGTCAACGACAGAAGGAAGTAATATTTTGAAAAGGTTTTAAACAAAAAGAGATAACATTCCTTGAAGAGTTTTTAGGACTGAAAAAGGCTAAGATAAGATTGAAGAAGATAGATTATACAAAACAGGATCAGTTGTTCAAACGGTTTCACATGTTATGTAACCAAAATCGTTTATGATGAAAAGAACAAGGTAGCAATAGGCTACAAAAACCCTTATGTCTCACTCGTGCAAAGAAAGCTAGTTGTATGTATAATGGTCATGTAATTGTCACTACCAATCTTACACCACTGTCATACATGACTTAGAGGATGCCGCGTGAGTTAGTGAGATAATAGGAATAGAATGCAGTTGAAAATGCAAAGCATTATGTGTGGAAAATTTAAAGTTTAAAAGTAGGATTCACCCCCCATCGATTATCGCAAGAGACACTTTTCTTGTATCTTTGCTCCCTAAAGAAATCTTACCCAGAACAGATATTTTGGTCCATGATGATAACAACAGGAAAAAGGCTCTGAGACTTAGCTCCAAACCCAATTTCCGACATTGAACGTGTATCATCACCCAATACTCCTGTCAAGCTTGTCCCCAAATTCTTCCAACTAAAAGTCAAGTGAAGATTATCTTTAGTACTCACATAAACTTTTCACGGATTTGACAAATCTTGCACAAATTAGAATCACCCCAACAGGTTTTTACAGGGGGGAAAGAAGGTTTTGAGCAAACGAAAAGATGTTACTACTGAAGTTATTCCATTTTTCAAAACTCTTAAAGAAACATATGTTGGAGTTTCAAACAGCCCTTTTATAGAAAGTTAATGAATGGAGAGAAATTTTGAATCAAATGAAAAACGAATTGTGGACAAAATATTGTTAGACAAAGCAATGTGCTAAAAATGAAAGAAAAAACCTTCTCATTGAAAATGAGGTATTGATATGTTGATTGTTTGTGACTTAAATGTGTTTGATGTGGACAAAATACGTTTGTCTAGTCTTTGAAGCTGACAAGTCTAAAGTTCATGATGATGTCAAAAATTATTTCAAAACTTGGAAGGGGAACTGCCTAAAATTGCACATTAAAGTATAACATCTTCAAGAAAGTTTTGCTAAAACAAATCACACACAGTGTAGGAAGCTCTGATTTTAAATCATTCTTTAAGACAGTATCTCGAACATCAGATTCAAGAAAAATAAACTGATTAGAATCTTGAAAGGTTCTTAGTCGCTAATGTGATGATCTGAAGTCTGTGAGCCTTATAATGCTAAAGATGTCATGCTCTTATTGAACAAATGTTACGTTAGTGTAGAACTAGAACAAGGTCAAACAACATTATAAGGAATTGTATGAACAATTAAGATTACGGCGAGCTCACAAAGTGAATAAAGAATCTACTTGTTAAATGAAATTGAGAGTTAAAAAATCTCAATTGCGAAGCAAAGGTCTTATTTCACTAGTGACTATGTCAAACAAAAGTTCTTGGCTGTCATGTATGTCCTTGACATTAAGGGCCCATCCCTCATCCCCTTAAGAAAAAATAGGAGTTATTTAAACTTTTAGCCATATAAGGAGAGTGTGAAACAGTTGGGAGATTGTAGAGACGCTAGAGTAGTTAAAACATGGATAAATACACTTACTTATGGCTTGCCAATACACTAAGCTATTCTAGGATTTTTAGAATATGTGATTGGCACTTGCCAAAAAAATTCAATGAACGAGATCAACTAGGCTCCCTCTACCCTGTTATAGAAAAAGCAAGTTACTTTTAGTGATAAACCAGGAACTTCATCTAGCAACACACAGAAACACGAAGTGCACCAGAAAGTTCAACAGACTAATATCCCTGTGATTCCCTCTACAGGAGTAAACGATTCCACTAAAGCAAGCGGATCAAAGCCTAGAAGCAATACAAAGAAAATAGGATCTGCCTGCTAAGAAGGAGAATAAGTAAGGAAGGAGAAGTACACCTTAGGACAAGTAAGTCAGTTTGAGACAAAAGTGAATCGAGGGGTTGATTCTACAGCAATTAGCTCTTAAGCCGTGTTTTGTAATTAATTTTGAATTCTGAATCTGTAGTACAAAATTATACAAATGTGTAAACTCTGCAAGTCAAGAAATGTCGTGTTGGTAATATCTTGAATTCTGTGGAAAGCTACTCCATGTTTAAAATAGTCTTGAATAAAGGGAAGCAGATCTGGAACAAAAGGCAGACTGTCTGATAACAGTTTGTACAAGAACCAAGCGGGTTTGGATAGCTATGGAAAACTATTTACAAATATACTTATCAATGGAGACCCACAGGAAGAAACTCGCCTTAGGAAAAAACTAGATTGTGGTTATTCAATAGAGAACCACAGGAAAGAGGATATTTGCCATTAGGCGAAACATGTGCTATTTAACTAATCTTTTGTGAAATGTTCTACTCTATATGCTAACACAGGACCTCATACAAAAATTGCCGGGAACCACATTCCAAATCTCTCCAAACTCGATGTTTTCAAAGCAGGTCGTACAGGTATGCTTTGGTATTGGACTCAGGTGTTCTAAACATATGACGGGGGGAATGTTTCAAAGCTCATGAATTTTGTGGAAAGTTCATCGGGTCAGTCAGATTCGGGAATGTTCACTATAGGAGCTATCATGGTTATGGAGATTATGTTATGTGGTGATCTGTTGTAATCTCAGGAGTTATAATACGTGGAGGTCGAATTGGAGACAATCTATTCTCTGTAGGACAATTTGTGATTTTGATCTTGAAGTTGCCTTCAGAAACGCATACTTGCTTTGTTCGTGATATTAAGGGTACATTCATACTTAATGGTAGTAGTCTAGCACATTTGTAACACAGATATCGATTGATGAAATGATCTGAATTCTTCTCCGATATGCTTGTGTCAAGCTTCCAATGTCCAAAATCATGTTTGTGGCATCGTCGTTAAACCATTTAACTTCGGCACAATAAATTGATCTTGCTCGAAAAGATTCTGGTTTGAGGTTCTTTTCCTAGATTGAAGTTGAAAGATCATCTGTGCTTCGGCCTGTCAACTTGGCAAAAGCAAAAAGTTTCCACCGACCAAAATCTGAAAATACAAATATGGAAGTCTTCATACCCTTCATAATGGATCTGTGTGGTCAATGAGAGTCCAGCGTATTAAAGGGAAGAAAAA
The DNA here is from genome assembly GCA_026074375.1 of Tanacetum coccineum. Lineage (NCBI taxonomy): Eukaryota > Viridiplantae > Streptophyta > Magnoliopsida > Asterales > Asteraceae > Tanacetum > Tanacetum coccineum. The sequence continues at coordinate 4,112 of BQNB010038016.1, read as the reverse complement.
CATTTAGTCATATTGGCTGATATTATCAATATTCAATCATGGGTTAAAGCTTCTTGAGGTCAAAGGATGAAATCCAGAGTTGGTCACCAACGTTCTTTAAGCCAAATACAAGTTGGCTCGTACAAAACAGTTAGATACATCCGCAACAGATAACGGAACGGAATTCGTCAACAAGTTATGTCTGAATTCACTAGAAGGTGCTTGGCATATTTCATCAAAAGTTTGTTCCCTGAGAACTGCTCACAAATTGGTGTTGTTTGAAGTAGATATCGTTTATCTGGTGGAGTTCAGGATGCAGCCCCGTACATGATGATATTCTGGAAAGCTCCCATGTTTCTATGGGCTAGAAGTGTCGCTACTGCTTGTTACACCAGAAACGTCATAATTCATACTCGTCTAACAACACCCCTTATGAGGCTTTGTGCATGATTAAGAAGCCTGATCTTACATTTTTCCGAGCTATTTTGGTGTTCTGTGTATCCTACAAATGATAGCGAAGATCTAGGAAAATTTCAAGCCAAAGCTGACATTGATTTTGCGTTGAGTATGCTTCCTAGCAGGAAGGGAATAGAATCTACAATAAGGAAAGCGATTAATGGAAACAAATTTCACGTCACATTCGATGAGATTACATCAGTCCATGGCTCTGTACGCATGTAGAGTCAGGAACCCGAGCTTTCATCATGACCCCTGGAACAACAACCCACATTTCTAGAGAAGAAACACTTGTGAGAGGTTTTCATAGAGAGCAGAGAAGTGTTTCTTTAATTGAAAAAAGAAAGGACTTGTTGCCTCTTCAAAGTGAAGAGGCTTATATAGTACTTTTCAACTATACCGGGTTTTTCGTTCCCAACGTATTATAAACCGTTTAGGATCAATGATGAGTATTAGTATTGTTGGTAACGAGTATGGTATAAAGGAGAAGATCATATCGTGACTTAAAAGGTTACAACTGTTGTCATTGCTTACTACTGCTCAAATTTCTGACAAATTAGCAACAGATCGGTGACACTTAAAGTGTCGCTAATAGCTATGAGAGGAAGGAGAATGCTAATTTGTGACGGATTAGTGACAGCTTTGTGACAGATAAAGCATTGCTAAATGGAGTAGGTTAGTACTATTCATTGAGTTTAGTACTGCTAGCAATAAAAAGTTTCCACTGCTAGCTTTGTCAGACATCGGACAAAGAAGTGTTTGGGTTCTCGGTTAGGAATGGTTCTCAAACAGAACAGTTAAATCAAGTTTGTTTGGATTTTGTTTTTGGTTGGTTTTATTTGTTCTTAACAGATTACAAAGGCTTGTATTATCTTTTTTAATTGGTTACGAAGAGGATTAATTATCACCTATTTGACGATGAAGTGGAACTACTTGGATACGTGTTTTATCATACCTTTTAGTAGGAGGTAACTTGTTTGTGTTTTCAATGTTGTGACGAAGACTTGACAAATCTAGCAAAGGTGTGTGATTTACAAACTTATGGTGCTCAATGCTCATATTTGCTATCACTTTAAGGAGTTATGTTGTTGTGCTCAGTGTCTCATAGAAGATGAGGATTTTGTCAAGAGGTTGCGATCTACTTATACTTTGGTCTTGGTATGAGTTTGACGTCACGTAGATAGTACAAGATATAAGACATAAGTTTGGGTTGTTCTACTTCAGCATCAAGTTCGTTATACTTAGTTTTCTTCATCAGTAATCATTACAAAAAGCCTACAGAATTGAAGATTCAAGAAGTGGTTAACATATGGGTTTCAGGGGAAGCTTAATGTTAAAATGTTTAACCATTTACATGCACCACATGAGGTGAAGGTTTTTACTACTGTAAGTCATTATTACTACTGCTAGTTTAAGTTTCTACTGCTCAAGTTCATTTATCTTAAGGTGCGTCATGGAGGGTAATTTGAGTTGTTGGAAGGCTGGATTAGAAGTGTGATAGTGGTTTGTGGTTGTTGAAATCAAAGTTGCATATTTTAGTCCCCTATTTGATTATGATAAAAAGGGGAAGAAGATTTACAAAGAAGATGTGCAATTTACAGATCCTTGGTGGAATTGCATGGATCCTTATTCTTTCATATATATATTAGCTTCAGGGGAAGTTTGTGCTTATATGGTTTTGTCATTATCAACTAGGGGAAGATTGTTGGGAATTATATTTGAGTTGATAAGACAAAACATATGAAAGATGAAGGACTTAAAAGACAATAGAGGAATTCTTTAAAAGATGGAAGATTACAGAAGATTTCCTAGATGATAATTATAAAGGTTAGGAAGATTTGTTTATTTCCTAATACTTATCCTTTGTAAACCTAATATCTCTATTATATAAAGAGATATAGGTCGTGTTATTTTCTGTGGGTCAAGATCTAAACACCAGGAAAGTGTGTGTGTGTGTTCTAGGCGTCAAGTCTCATTGTAGACGCCTAGGGTTTGGTTAGCCTCAAGGATATTTGATTCCTTGTTATAGTTTAGATAACACGTTCTACCATTGATCAAGGTAGAATTGGGGCTTGTAGTAGTCATTGTAGAGAAGATAATGATGAAAAACCTTGTTGAATAACTTTGTTCATTATGTTATTTCCGCTATGCATATATTCTATGTTCATTGTTATTATCCTAGATAAAAGTTCTAATCAAACTGAGCTTACAACGATCTAAGGAGTTATTTTCTTCACACTAAGGCCCTCTAGCCGCCGTCCAAATCCCTAGACCTGCACTACTTTACACAACTTGCCTTTTTACCCAAAACTCGACTTCCGGGACTCGATACTTCACAAGACTTTCCAGAACTCACTAAAACATCATAATACATCATTTTCATTTTCTTTGTGGCCTAAACGACCCACAAAAACATACTTTATAAAGTGACGAGTGGTTTGCCCAACACCTGTTTTGACCCACTTTCAAACACAACTTAAGCCTAACTCTTTAACATACTTTAAGACATGAGCTCAACTACAAAATATGTAACAAGACTCATATATACACTTCATTTATGAAAGACTATAACTTTTTGACACATTGGGGGTTCAACTTTGACATCGAGCTCGACATTCTATAATTATCAACACATACATATACCTTACTAAAGTTTACAAAAATGTTTGCCTAAGTAACTAGAGTTTCTAGATGTGTCCACCGGGGTTAACTAAAAACTTATAAAATCATACTCACTATAATTTTAGTGTTATTCGAGTAACCTGAATACATATTTTTATTGATAGTTTAGTAAAATAATGTCGCATTTTACCAGTAAGGTAGTTTACGTATATTTTCATAACTTTTAGTAACTCAAAGTCATGAAGCACATCCAAAACTCCAACTTCCGATCCTAAGCTTTATCCAAGCTATACCTTCATCGCAAGAACCTACAAAACATGTATAACTATAACGGTAAGTGATAACGCTTAGTAAGTAATTGGGTTAGAACATATATAATACATCAATCAATCATATATGTCTCATGAACATCTACAATAATTCAAAGACTATAACCATCCCACATATGAATCTATAACACTATAACAACCATTTATCTTTACACACATAAACTATAACATACTATAACAAGCATCAAGCACATAACAAATCCAACACATACATTAAATAGTCTATAACCAAAGGCTAACATACACATATCCAACTAGTCAAATCTCTACTCATTTCATACTTTCTAAGTTAATCATTTAAAACCTTCACACCTTCATTCATAATCACATAGATGATAACATCAATATTATACACATCATAATAAAAGTTACTTACCTCATATCCAACCTAATATTTAACAACAATTGATCATCATCATCCTTGCTTGCTAACCAATAACCATCATCAATACATATTATCATGTTAAAGCAATATCAATAACAAGGGTTTTACACAACCCATTTACAAATCTTTCATTATTCCTTAACATCATACCTTGATCATATGATGAAAACGCCCAAATTACTAATTTTATTCACTACCATTGAATTAACTTAACCTATGAGCACAATAACATCATTTACTTGCTTTAAAACACCTTTTACCTAAATTCCCCAAATTGTGTATATGAACCCTAACTCCTTAATTCATAATTAACTCAAGAAAATAGGATTACTTACATGTAA
>BQNB010038015.1:6985-49038 GCA_026074375.1 Tanacetum coccineum | reverse complement strand
CACCCCTGAGTTTCCATATTGATACGTTTAGTCCCTCTATTTTATAAAAATTACATTTTTGGTTCTTATGAGTTTCAAACAGTCCATCGAGTTCAGGAATGCCAAAAACAGTATTATTAACATACTAGCAGTATTAACGATATGCTAGTAGTACTAATTCTTAAGCATGGCAGTATTAACTTCTGCTAGCAGTACTAACCCTGCTAGCAGTACTAACCCCTTTAGCCTGACAGTATTAACTTCTGCTAGCAGTACTAACCCTGCTAGCAGTACTAACCCCTTTAGCCTGGCAGTATTAACTTCTGCTAGCAGTGCTAACCCTGCTAGCAGTACTAACCCTTTAGCCTGGCAGTATTAACTTCTGCTAGCAGTACTAACCCTGCTAGCAGTACTAACCCTTTAAGCCTAACAGTATTAACTTATACTAGCAGTACTAACCCTGCTAGCAGTACTAACTCCCGCTAACTTATTTCGACATATCCCAAACAACCCTAGTTCGCATATACTATAGTGTACACATCCTTTATTGAGCAAGACGAGTTGTTAAGTATTATGATACGTGACATGAAAGTGTTTCCGTTTCCAAACAAGTTGATCCAACCTCTCGGTTAAATATTTTACGTGTGCATGTCGTATTTAAACATTCATGCTCATACACAAGGTCTTTGTTACGTGCCTTATGGCTTTTGGTTCACCACACAAGTCTATATATGTTGTAAATTGAGACGTGGACATGGGTTGTGTCATGCCAGACACGACCCATGTTTAGTTTGTTAACACATAATAATCGTGCCTTATGACACATGAAGCAAACATGAAACTTGAATATGACATAGGCTAAGACACTTACAAGGGTCCTAGCTTCTTGAACGTGTGTGTATGCGAGCAATGTGGTGACCCACGTGTGTAAAACACGATTAATAACCAAACCCTAAGTTTCAAAGCTTTGTAGATACCCAACCCTAGCTCGTGTAAACCTTTTTGTAAACTTGTATGACAACTAGAAATGTTTGTGGGTTCGAATGAGATCAAGGGAGGTGTTTGTTTCCGGTTTGAAGCTCGAACACAAGAAATAAATATGGGTGTAGTTGTTTAAGAGTGTTTAGGGTGTATGTGAGTTGTAAGAGTGTAGAATGGTGAGAGTATGTGTGTATTTATAGGATAGGAAGCTAGTTAACCCTCTTGGTTTCACAAAACAACCCACACCGAACCAAATTTGTGCCTTAGGAGGTGGGTTTTGAAGTTTTCTAGTTACCCACACATGGTTTTGTTAAACCATCATAGTACAATTCTTAATTAGGGGATTTTGGTACAAGATTTGTTAAGATTATGAAAATCTTATGAATTGTGCACATACATGCATGTAAGTCGTGATCTAGGGGGCAAAGGAGAAGTAAATTGGTTATTATCCAATGTACAATAGCTTAGTGGAGACAATTAGGACTAGTATTAATTAGTTAGATGAAGTACTAGTACTTTTAGGATCATTAGTAAAAATTTTAGATGATCTTTGATATGTATGTGTATAGATATCCGGCCATAGTGGGCATTTGACACAAAATTGATTTAATTTTGTGTTAAGGTTTTAAAAGTGGGTATTGGTTTGAGTCTAGGTAAGTCTAGGTATTTTTGGGGTGCGTCCAAATGTATTTTATTGCGATACGTAACCCTTTTACGTGACCAAGAAAAATAAAATACGCAAAGTATATAATTATCTTCTTAATAATTATTTCTTACTTGGTTGATGTAAACCTTAATTTATTTGATGATCGTTTACATTAGATGGTTATTTCTAGTCTACGCGATTTAGCTCAAAAGCAAAATTAAAAGTAAACGCGTATCGGACTAAAAGGAATAGTGACTAATAATAAGAGTCGTAAAATGACCTGAAATTGAGAAATGTTACAGTTGGGAATGCATTGGGGTTTGGAAATTCTGTGGCGTACCCATATTGAAATATGAGCTATTTACATGTCCCTGCAATGAATACGGACCACCCGGTGAACACCCATAAATACAAAATTATATTTTTTACTTTACAAAGCTTATATTAAATGTACAGAAATTTACTACCTGCGTGCTTTGATTGAGTAAAATTATGCTCAACCCTTAATGTTAATCAGCAATAATCGGCTTCTTTAGTTCTCTTGTCGCGACGGTGAATCAGTCATTTCCTCCTATATTTGCGCATTCTTCCTTAATGTTATCAACCTCTGTTTTTTATTTCGTTCGATTTCTAGTTTTTGTTATCGGAAATCTCGGTATAATATCAGATGGAATTTCAGGCATATTTTGACGGCTTAAATTAAACGGTACTCGTTCAACTTGACAAATAAAAGCGTCAAAGTATGCCTACTGAAATACCAGTACGATCGAGCCTATTAACGTGATGTCACTCTCGCAGGGAATATTTACCCTTTTAAAAAAAGAAAATTAATTATTAAATAAATTAAATAATCAACTTAATAAACTATTAATCTAAATTAAAATTCACTTCAAAAAAAGGAATCACCATTGGTCCAATAAAACCTTCCTTTTTCTTATTCCAAGCAGCAACTCTAGGATACCGATTGTAACGATCAAAATACATAATCGCAGTTACTCGGTAAGACTCCAATATCCAAGTCTAAAAAAACACATTGTTTCAATTATTTTACATTATACATATAACTTAAATGGCTAATTATAAATTATAAACTTATTTTTGACATACCTTGAATGCCCAAGTATATCCAAAGATTGAATACTTATTCGCTCATCTTCATCCTGTAGGCCTTCGACATACAGGGCGTCCATGTTTGTCGACCGATTCCTATGTTGGGAGTACAATGTTGGCACACATATGACCCCAAAGGGATATTTGTCCCAAGCGAACTTTTCATTAGCTAATCTTAATTCAGTCAGGGACAACACGTGTACTCACCGACACCTAATATATCAAAGCTGCAATATGCTAGACAACAAAGGCAACAACATCATCGTCGTATAATAGAGCAAATGACTCGTCATTATTCATATTTCAATGTCGATGACTGTAATAGTGCCCATCTAAATATGACGGAAACACCCGTCGTCTAAAAGGAATACGCTGTTTGGTGTCATACTCAGCCCAATTCTGGACCCCAAACCTTAACCCAGTTACTAGGCAGAATTCTTCTCTCCCAAATGGTATACTAAAATCTTTATTTATATGGTAATACAATGGAACATTTTCATCATCATTTTCATCATAAATTTGCCGCCCTAACATAAAATGTATTAATATACAATTCTCTATAAAATCAGTTTGATCTAATACCCAACCAAAACAGGATTGTCTAAACAGTGCTTCCCGATCAGTCCCACTAATTATTGTTTTAACTGTTTTAAGAAACTTTAACTTACTTCTACATGTAACAAGAACACGGGGTACCTAAATAAACAAATAAATAAATAACCATATATTACTACACATATATACATCAGATAATAAAATAGTCAAATGATACAAAATAAAAATATTATACCTCGTAATCGCTCAAATCCATTTTATAATAAACAAGTAACCCACAAAATCACCAACAACACCAACTTTGATCTACCGGCAAATGGTAATAATCAACAATGAACAACCCCAAACAATGAAACATTCAAAGAAAGTTTCAATGAAATCACCAATTTCAGCTTCTTTTTCGTTTGAACACAATCCGTGACCTTCAATTCAATGAAATCACCAACACCAGCTTCTGTTTAGTTTGAAGTAAATTAACACACATACTATCACTTTATATCGATATTCAAATTCGTAAGTGACAAACTATGACAGTGATACATCATTTCATTGATACTGTGTGTTACTATTCAGCTCTATTCATCTACAAGACCTAAAAGACAAAAAAAAACAAAATCGCCATTAGAGGCACGCGATCAACAAATAAAAGACAAAACAAAATTTGTAATTCGCTTCACATGGCACGCGATCTACAAATATAAACAAAATTTGGGTTTGTTTTTTTTTTGGGAAATAATTGTACCAAATAGTTCATTACCCTACACAACTTTTATAATTGCAAAAATATAGGTTTAAATTTTTTTCAATTTTTTAAAAAAAATGACTAACTGACACACTTTGCACCATCGTATCTTATGCATATTAAAACTAATTTTAGTAAATTTTGATTCATTAAGTAGAGCTCATCAAAGACTACACAGATAACCAAATAAACAATTTTAAATAAAACATTTGAGTATCCAAATACGTACGCAAAAATGCCCGAGATCTTGAATTTCAATAAACAAAACATGGTAACCCTAAACCCTAAATTTATACCTCACCATAATTGAAAAAAAAATTGTAAATCGCCAAGGGGGGGGGGGGGGGGGGGGATCTACATTAGAAAAAAAAGTTTTTTTAATTTACCAATTTTTTTTAAAAAAAAAACAAAAAAATTCAAAAAAAGTAAATCGCTATATACAAAGCGCGATCCACATTTTTATTAATTAAAATTTTTTTTTTCTTACGAGCCACTAAAAATAAGACACGTATGCAAATGTAAATCGCTATTCAGGTAGCGCGATTCAGAAGGTTATATTGAAATTTTCTTTTTGTCAGAGCTATTACAAGATAACATAAAACCCAACCGGTTAGTGCGAAAATTTTCGGTGTAAAGGCGATGTCCATCAATGGGCATGGTTCATTTGGGAATTACTAGTAGTTTTATTCTCATGTGGACCATGTTTCACTTTTGGCACTGTTATGTCAAAGGTTGTGGTATGCACTAGGTAGTCACTAGGTTCGGCTCTTGATCCTTATTTTTCTTGTGCTGTCAATTTTTGGTGGGCCTGATATAGGTTTAGTTTGTATTCTAATTAGGGGTTTTATTGGGTCGGGTTGTGTCGGGTTCTAAATTTTTAAAACTTACTTGTAACCTGACCCGATAAGGAATCGGGTTATCGGGTTCGGGTGGTATTCGGGCCGGGTTATGTCGGGTCGGGTGATTCGGGTTATCGGGTGATACTACAAATAAGCGGCTAATATATTACTAAACGAATAACAACTTAATAGTTAATATTATAGCAACAAACTTTGATCACATACAAGCCAATGAAAACTTACAGTTGATATAAGCCTTTTTGTGTTACTACTGATGTCTTGTTTCATTATTTTTATAATTCTGAATGAAATTCATCTATCAGGTAGAAAAAATGAAAGTGCAAACGATATATTTTTCTTTGGATTAAAACTCGGTTATAAAAAAGTAAAATAAACCTTGTATACGAATCAAGCCATTGGTTGTCTAATGTACCATTATTAGAATCTAGTGAAGAAACAACAAAAAGTTTTGGCATAGAGTCTTGGGTACCACTACCACCATTATTAGAATGCTGTTATGGAAAACACTGATCATTCAAATTTTATTATGTACAACAGAAGCATTAAAGGCTTATTACGCACTAACTGGAAACAAACATGTAAAATATAAGCAAATCACATAAATCGGCTCATAGGTACAAAGGCAGGTAAGAAGCAATCAATGTGATAACACTTGCGGTTAAAACTTAAAACTGATTTTCGGGTCTTATCGGGTTGATCCGATAACCCGATAATATTAATTATCCAACCCGACCCCGAACCCGAACCCGACCCGATAACATTATCGGGTTATCGGGTTCGAGTCAAACCAACCCGATAGTATGTTTTAACCCGATTTAACCCGACCCGATAAGCCTTGTCGGGTTCGGGTTCGGGTCAACCCGGCCCTACTGACACCCGTAGTTCTAATATTTGGTCTAGTAGGTTTATGTTTTTTTTTATCCTTGTATCTTTGTGTTTGGGACCCTTCCTTTTTATTTGTCTTGTTAAAAAAAGGGTTGCCATTTCTTTTGTAATATGTTTTTGTGGTTTCGTTAATATAAGTGTTGCCTTTTTAAAAAAAGAAGAAGCTGTCGTAACACTGAAATAATCATTTGACAACTATGATAAATGATATTTCACACGCTAAAAGCAAATTTTAGCAAACAAACCTAAAAAATTAAGGGCCGTTTAGTTGGTAAAATTTTTTCTTATTTTTCCGTTTCTAAATTTCTAGAGAAGAGAATGGTTTTTTTCTTCTATAGTGAAGAGTTGAGAATTTTGAAAATCCGTTTAGATGGAGTTATATTTTTCTTTTATTAAAGAATGAAAAAATGTTTAGATGAAACTATTTTCAAGCATTTTTATTTTCATAGTCTAACTTTTTTTTTCTTTCATATTGGATCTTTGTACGTTTTCAAACATCTTTTTACGTTTTTATAAGTTTTCATCCGTTTTAATATGTTTTCATTCGTTTTGTCCGTTTTTGTACGTTTTCATCCGTATTTATACGTCATTATATGTTTTCATCAGTTTTTACACGTTTTGTTATGTTTTCATTCGTTTTGTCCGTTTTATACGTTTTTGTACGTTTTCATTTGTTTTTATACGTTTTTATCCGTTTTCATCAGTTTTATACGTTTTTACCCGTTTTATACGTTTTTATACGTTTTCTTACGTTTTTATACGTTGTAAACCTTTTTCATCTGTTGATCCGTTATATACGTTTTCATCCTTTTTATCCGTTTACGTTTTCATCACTTTTATCCGTTTTATACGCTTTCACCCGTTTTCTTCGTTTTCATCCTTTTTCATTCATTTTTATCCGTTTTATACGTTTTTATCCGTTTCATTCCGTTTACACGTCTTCATCCGTTTTATCCGCTTTTATACGTTTGTATATGTTTTCATCCGTTATCATCATTTTTCATCTGTTTTTATCCGTTTTTGTATGTTTTTTAATGGATGAAAGCGTAAAAAAAGGTAAAAAATGTATTGAGGACGTATAAAAACATACAAAAGCGTACGAAAGTGAACGAAAACGTATAAAAATAGACGAAAACGGATGAAAACATATAAAAACGAATAAACCGTATAAAAACGAATAAACCGTATAAAAACGAATGAAAACGGACGAAAACCGTTAAAAACGTATAAAACAAATGAAAACGGATGAAAACGGTTAAAACGTACAAAAAACGAACGCAAAAGTATAGAAGTGGATGAATACGTACAGAAGTGGATGAAAACGTAAATATGTAAAAAACGTAAAAACGTATAGAAGTGGATGAAAACGAACGAAAACGAAAACGTATAGAAGTGGAAGAAAACATAAAAAAACGCATAAAAAAGTTGAAAACGGGTGAAAACGTATAAAAACTGACAAAAACATATAAAAACGTTCAAAAACAGATGAAAACGGACGAAAATGGTTTAGAACGGGTGAAAAAGTACAAAAACGTACAAAAACGGGTATATACGTATAAAAACGGATGACAACGTATAAAAAACGAATAAAAACGGATAACGTCGTAGCAAACGGATGAAAACGTAAAAAAACGGATGAAAACGCAAAAAAACGTAAAGAATCGTATGAAAGCGTTAAAAACGTACAAAATAGACGAAAACGTACAAAAACTGACGAATACACAAAAAACGCATGAAAGCGATCAAAAACGGACAAAAACGTTAAAAACAGACGAAAACGTTAAAAACGTACAAAAATGGATTAAAACGCAGAAAAAAGTACGAAAGCGTTCAAAAACGGACGCAAACGTACAAAAACGGACGCAAACGTACAAATACGAACGAAAATGCAAAAAAACGTACGGAAACGTTCAAAAACGGTCGAAACTATAAAAGCGGACGAAAACGTTAAAAAACGGACGAAAACGTTAAAAAAGGATGAAAACGCAAAAAACGTACGAAAGCGTTGAAAACGTACAAAAACGGACGAAAACGTTAAAAGAACGGACAAAAACGTAAAAAACACTTAAAAAAACGTACAAAAAACGGACGAAAACTGTCAAAAAACGGACGAAAACATATAAAACGGATAAAAACGTATAAACATGGATACAACGGATGAAAACGAATAAAAACGGATGAAAACGTATAAAGACGGATGAAAACGTATAAAAACATATGAAATTGTATAAACCCAAAAAATTTAAAAATAATTACAAACGGCGGTTAGAATGGACGGTGAAGGATGACACGGGAGATTAAAGTTAGAATGATGTATATTTGATGTTTTATAGATCTCTTTTCTTTTTATTGAGAAGAAAATGAGAATGATAAAATTAACTTTTCAATTTTTATGTTAAAATGTTAAAAAAATGCGATTAGACGACTTTTCAATATTTTTATTTTCAAATGAAAAGTTTCCTAGAAAAATGAAATATTTTTCACCAATTAAACAGCCCGTTAACCTTTTTGTTGCCCAACTCTTTTCATAGTTCTTATAATCTTTTGTAAAATGTATATTTTCATGAATCAAATTCTTCTCCTAATATACAAACTCTATAAAACAAACTTAATCCAAACCAGTAATAACCTTTTAAGCACATGCAATACGCATTGTACATCCATGATCCACTCGCCACACTTGTATGACGATATGTTACTATAACACACACATTATCATTCACCAAACATGAACTTATATCGCTGTATCAATATAACAAACGCATTATTCATTCGCCAAACTTATATCATAATATCCCCCTGTCAAATAACACACAATACTCATGTCTTGTGTGCAAAAAAAGTTTGTTATTTTCTCCCAAGTATCTGTTTGTACTCACACTTGTCGGAAGTCTTTCTGAAAACCTTCCGATAATAATTTCTTTTTTCTTCAACATATTTTTTACTTTTTTTGGTAACCACAGTTTTCGCTTTTTACGTTGATTAATCTACGGGTTTGACTCACCGCCAAACAAACTCAAATTTGGTAAAGTCTTCTCGTTTCAAGAGGTTTGCGTCAAAGTTATTTGCTAAAAATGGAACTTGACACCTTACACGGTTACACCTTTTTTTTAGTGTGATAGTCGCACATATTTATTTATCACACACATTAATGTGTGAAAAATAACCAAATGTCAGGCAAGGCTAAAACCCTCACGAAACTCGCCGTAACAGCTTTTTCCGATCACCTCACCAAAACCGCCACACGCTCCGCCTCAACCACCACCACCACCGCAACAACCACCGGAACCCTAACAAACTTTATAAAGCTATCTAAGGCCGTTGATTCATGTTCTACAACGCGTGTGAAAGGCGCGAAAGTGAAGAGATCGGCTAAATTGAAGAAATGTTTCGAGTCGAAGCTTCCCAGTGAATTGGCGGTTCAGAGTGTTAGAGTTGATACTACTCGTTCGGTTAATGGTTGTTAATTCTGTTTATTTGAATGTTTTATTATAATGTGTGTATGTTCAATAATTAATTGCATAATTAGAAGTAGTTATGAAGTGTTTAGTAGCGGAATAAGTTAGCAATAGTTGTTTGTTTTTTAAGAGCGTTTGGTAACATAGGTGTAGTTATAAAGTGCAAAATGACGTAAATGTTAGACGCTTTATCTATTTAGCGTTTTAAATAGGAGCGTTTTAACACTATATTTAAATGCTAAATACACCAAGGCGTTACAACTACTGCTCACTCCTACTTTTACTGCTATGCTCACTGCCAAACACACCTGTTAGGTTTTAAAGTTGGAATTTTTGATGTTTAATATAATAATGTAAATGTATATTGGAAGGGAGGTGATTTGGTGTGTGTAATAATCCTGTACTAGACAATTTTTTAATTAGAAATAGTTAGAAGTATAAAAACATTTGGTAATATAGATGTAGCTATACTTATGAAATGTGTAAGATGAAGTAAAAGCTAGACAATTATTTCATTAGCGATTAAGCAGAATCCAAAAACTAAACAATCCTTGTCAAACACACATTATGTTCTAAACGCTCCAAAAAGCTCTTTGCAAACACAACCACATTAGGATCAGAAATTCCGAATATTTGATCTTCAATGTAATAATGTAGATAATTTGTTTATAACTGATATGGAGAAATGTTTAGCGGGAATGTATTTAAGGGAGATTATTTGAAATTCGAATACTAATTCTGGTTATGCGACAATGTAATTATTTGCGGGGATATAAGTTTTGATTTGTTTGTGTTTTTTTTGTTGCAGATGTAAAGAGTGAACTTCGGAGAGAGCTTAGTACTATATTGCAAGGTACGTGTTTATACCACAATTTTTTACTTTTTAATTGAACTTGAAATATTATGTTGGTAATAGTTTCGTGTGCTAAGAAGCGTCTTAGAAGTTGACAAATGGTTACTAATTATTGATTAAAATGTGTAATGGTAAGCTAGCTAGGTATTTATAGAGAGGGCATTTTGTTCTAACATATTTGTAAAAAACGTAAATAAAAGCCAATATTCTCTAAGGCTTTTAGGTTATATATGAGGTTATAACAAGTTGTTTAACCAAATATTGAAAGTCTACCATCTTTATTGAGAGTAATCATCGTCTAAGTCCCTATTTTCTATCTCATCATTGATATACACTATTATCATCTTCATCTATACGATCCTCGTCGGAGTACTGCCCACTTGCACTAGCTACATTACCCCAGGTAAGTCCTTCCTCGCCAAACACGAACTCGTCTTGGGCATAGTCTCCATTCCTTTCCCCAAGCCACTAATTGCTCTTGTCTACATCATCTAAACATTTTTAGGTTGGTAGGACTCACATCAAATAGTGGAAGGGTGGGAAGACTATCTTTTTATCAATTATCTAATACATTGTAATTTAGAGTCAATTAATCACTAGTATTTATAATATGGTATTAGAAGGTTAAATATGTAATTATTTAACTCAAATTAAGAGGAGCTTTGGCATAAAAAATAGAGCCATTGTATTAAATAAAGGAGCCATTAGGCAAAAATCCATTGCCTGGTCGGCTTATCATGCTTATGGTCTCCCAAGCAAACCGCTGGACTAGTTGAAATCAGGGCGCTTTATTGGGAAACGCCTCTCCTTAGCGCCTAGTCTTTTGACTAACTTGGGGTATAATGCTCATTATAATTTTATCTCAAATAAGCAGATATGCATATGAGGTTGGACAACCCAAACTGCTTATCTGCTTAAAAATAAGCAACTAAGCAATCCGACACACCCTTTAAGTTTTATGTTATAGTTAAACACATAATCCATAAGGTAACTTGGTGGTGCACAGAACATGTCAAGTTTTGTTCAAGTTTTTATCAATATCATGGTGGTTGGTCTTAAATTATTTCATATTCTCGTTGTACTTATTATAGTAGAACTGAAAAACAGATGCAGATGAGGAGGAGGAGGATGAACCTGTGATCCAACTTTTGGATATACCATGGGCGCCAACAATATCTCAAAACAGTGCATCATTGCATCGGAGAGAAGTAGCTCGAGGGAGGAAGCAATTATGGACCTTCAACACTACGCAGGGTGGTCGTTTTGGGCGCCTGGTTAGAATGTGTACACACAAACTAGGGGCAAATACTACTATTAAAGTTTTTGGTAAACTAGACCGCGAAACGGGTGTTAAAGAGTTCAATTATATGATAGAGATTTGTATAGAGAAGGCGAGGAATACAGATGACGAAGATGTTGCTCTAGAAGAGTTTCATAGGGCGTATGTGATTTTTGAATCTATGAGGGAGCGTGGTTTTGAAATTGGAGAAGAAACTTATGGTCCTTTTCTTATGTTTATAATTGATATGGGTATGGTTGAAGAGTTTCACTTCTTTTGTGATAACATTAAGAAGGAAAATCCAAAGTCTCTTGTAAGATTAGCTTATTATGAGATGCTTCTATGGATAAAGGTAGAAGATGAAGATAAGATACAGACACTAATTGCAAATGCAACAGGCGGCGATGAAGCGAACTTCAATGGTTTGTATTTACTATCCCCAAACATTTCATTTCAACTTGTTTATACGATATGTTCTTTTTTCTTATTGCTGTCACTAGTTTGTGTTTTTTGACTTTTAGTACGCGGGGTAACTGTGCAAGTATATTGTCGTATTTTTAAATGCAAATTGGCAAATTCCAATTACATGCATACCTCGTGAACTAGCTTATGACGATTTGATAGTCTATTTGTTATACAATCTTATGGCAATGCTCATTTCACATACTTATGGCACTTGGCTTCAAGTAGTCACTGAATGTTTTATAGACTACACGATACTCCATTTGCAATGGAAGGAGCACACAATTGTTGTTACCAATGTATGTCAAACACTTTAAATTCAGCTAGGAGTTTGTGTTTAAATCTATTGCACACTGCTGAATTTGTTCATTCATAGCAAAAGTGACAATGCAGATGCGTGAGATGTATCTTGATAGGTCTTTTTAAATCTTATTCCGAGGAAGCACCAAAGTTGCATATTATTAAATAATTCAGTCCAGAATATATTATGAATTCTAGA
Organism: Tanacetum coccineum; assembly: GCA_026074375.1. Classification (NCBI taxonomy): domain Eukaryota; kingdom Viridiplantae; phylum Streptophyta; class Magnoliopsida; order Asterales; family Asteraceae; genus Tanacetum; species Tanacetum coccineum. The sequence goes on along the minus strand of BQNB010038015.1, from coordinate 36,729 downwards.
ATTTCTAGTACATCTTAGTGCTATATTGCATAGTATATGGTGTATTAGGTAATATCATGATGACTAAATGGCTATTTGGAGTATCAATATGCATCAATGCTCATATTAGGCACCTAATTTGCACTTTTGTTGTTGCAGAAAGTTATTTAGTAGCTTTGTGTGAAGGTGATCGACAAGAGGAGGTGTCGTTGCTTCTAGAAACAATAGACATAAAGAACGTTTCCTCCAAGGAGAACATGGAAAGGATTTTCAAAGCATTGGGAAGGCTTTCATTGGAGTCCCATGCAAAACAATTCATATTGGAACTCAAAACCGATGGTAATCTATTTTATTATTCTGCAAGTTTGAATATGCACTAAGATATAAAAGTCTACATTTTAGTTTATCGTGAAGCTTCTAAGATCATGTCTTTCTTGACGATGGTTTTCTACCCTTTTATGGTAATTTTGTTTTCAAATACAGATAAAGAAGAACAACATCTATCAAGTTTGATTTACAGTTATGTAACGAGCATACCAAACATGCAGGTGAGTACTTGTCATAATCTAGCTGGTATTTAAAGTCCAGAATGGGAGAATTACGAATATAGGATTTTGTAATCAAATGATTTTGTACCATGAACACCTTCAATAATTCCATGTAGGCCTGAACTAGTTAAATGATTGTTTATCACCGGGTTGATAAGAGTTTTTATAAGCTCGAAATATGTTGTAAAAATATCATGTTTGATCGTAAATAACTTCTATTACTTGGTTTGAAGGTGGACGACGTTGTTATGAAGTTCAAAGATTTGCAAAGTGATTTGGAGGTTGCTTCTTCATCTGTAACTCTCGAGAAGCTAATCAAATCCTGTTGTGATTCACTCGAGGTGGGAACAAATCTGAATTTATATTATTTACCTTTATTTGTGTAATTACGCACTATATATTTTTTAACTTTTTTCGTCCAAGATTATAGAAATAAAATGATATATTCATATAATAATAATCTAGTCATTTGCTTTGATGCAAATAAAGGCTATTTCTTTTACAATTGGTTCACTGATAGTCTATAATCTTCTTAATTGATACAGGTACGTTTGGCCATTGATTTAGTTGATTCTATGTTAAAAGAGGGGTTAACTACAAAGACAAGTACATTCAATACCATACTATCATCATGTTTTGCAAGCTGCGAGTATAATTTGGTACGTTTCTCTGGGATTTCCTTTCTTATTTGGTGTTTGATATTGACCATAATTTATATTTGTAAAAGAGCTTATGTGCATTAATACATTCTCTCTAAATTACACTCACTTTCCTTTATTAGTTGAAGCTATGTTATGTATTAATTTTGGAGGTTGTATAGATGTACTCATACCTCAAATTCTTTAGTTCCCCAAGTTATTTCGTTGTATGGCATTCAAGCAAGCTTATTACTGTTGCAAATTGTGTACTTTTGAGAACACACTTCATGATAGTATTCCCGTGGATTGCAGGTTCATCACATAAATTCCATGATGAATGATTACGATATAAAGCCGAATGCTGAGACCTTCAGACTTATGATAACTTTGTGTGTGAAAATGAAGGATGTAAGTGATGCATAATTTAGTTCTCATGTTGAATCCTAAGCATTCTGATATAAAATGTATTTGAAATCTTAGCTTGTCTTTTGCAGTTTGACAAGGCTTATGGCATGATTAATGATTTGGAGAGATCAAATTTAATTCCTACGGCTAACATGTACAATGCTATAATGGGTGGATACTTCAGACAGGTCAATTCTTCACCCATCTTATACTTGTAATTTGGAGAGGCAAGGTAATGGGTCAAAATGGGTAATTTTATATGTGTTGGTCAAGACAGGCAAATCCAAGCCATTAATTCTTTGATCCCAGTATGGGCTGGTTTTGTTGGTCAGTCTCATCAATGCTTTTTTTTGTCCATTTCCTTTTTGATTATGTAATTTGTTACGTATTAATCATGATATAAACAACTATATTACTAGAACGGTGATCTTTTTTGAATCAATACTTAAATAGTAATTTAATTTTATGTTAAAAATTGAGTTACTACTTTGTAAACATTTAAATACATACTAGTTGAGTTTTGAATTGTTTAACTGTTCCCATTTATATTTTGTATTGTTTCACCCGTCATCAAACAAAAACAACCCAATTTCAAATATCAATGGGTTGAAACTGCCACCCATGCTAATAAGAATTGAGTTGGCATACACAAAATTCAAGACATCTTATACTTTAATATAAATGAAGTAGACAGGTATATTCATATCAGACAACATATTTGCATGTGGATTCTACTTATTGTAAGACTGGTAGCACAATGGCATTCACAGTGTTCTTTTTTGCCTGATTGTGCACGATTGACTCACTCTCTCGTTATTCTCTTTTTGCAGAAAAACTTCCAAAAGGGACTGATGGTTCTTAAACAAATGGATGCTTCAAATGTCAAACCGGATTCTCATACTTTCAGTTATATTATTGGCAATTGCAATAGTGAAGACGATATCATGAAGGTTAGAAATTTTTTATAAATCTTCTGTTGTTAATGTTATAAAATAGTCAATTTGTGTTTCGTGATTCAGTGTATAGATGATGTCTATCATTCGTATTGATGACAACATTTTAGGTCTGCTAGCAACTCTATTCTTATGTATTTGATGGTGTTTTCAATGTAGTATCGCAAAGAATTGAATGAATCAGGAGTTCAACCTACAAAGCACATTTTTATGGCACTTGTAAATGCATACGCAACTTGTGGGTTGTTTGAGAAGGCAAAGCAGGTAAGCTTTTCTTTACTATGTCTTCTTTTATGGAGCCCGCCGTTCACGTTTAACCAACTTAGCTAATATAATAATCATACGAAGATGATTTGGATATTTTCTTTCTGGTTTATGTAAGTTGTTCATCTGGCAAAAGAGAACTATTGACTTCAGATTTAACAAGTTGAAGTAAGATACAAAAAAGATATTGGCTACATCCTTGCATTAACTAACTTGAATGTAACTTGATTGCGGATCGATCCCACCATCAAAATCGAGAAAAGCATATTCTACTATTTACATATCTAAGGAACTTTCTAGTTCCTACTAAATAATTGAACTCATTAGAGTCACATATGTGCTGCAAAAGTCCATGATTAATGCAGTAGTGATGCATTACAGAAGCCCAATTAACTGCGTGTTGAGAAGATAGAAGTTTGGTCATTTTGTATTATTGTTAATCACCATGTCATATCTCCCCATTAAAATATGCCAAATTACACAAGCTCCTATCCGTTTCCAAGATGTTAGTTTTTTGTTCATCCCTTCATTCCAGTCTGCAAAAGAGTGGAATCACCCAAAGGACTTTCTACCATTGGAACAAGCAGCCTCACAATCCACGCAGGGACGGCTAATGAATTTGGAGGCCCTGGGCGATAATTAAAAAAGTGCCCCATCAAAACCAATAAAACTTAAGGGTGTGTAAAAGGTGTTCATTAATACTACAATTTTGTTATAATGAGGCATTTTAGTGACGTTTTATTTATTGTGCTAAGAGGGGTTGTATTTAACTAATGAGATTTCAAAAAAAATTCATTCGGATGTATAGCATAAATACACAAACGTAGCTATAAATGCTTAGATTTGGAGGCCCCTTAGTTTTGGAGGCCCTGTGCGGCCGCCCCACTCGCACCGGGTAATCTCCGCCTCTGAATCCACGTGTTTAAGAACAATGCAACCACGTATTATCTACTCTTTCCATTTGTTTGTCACACCATCCACATGAGAGCTGATGTTGCTTGTAACAATATGACGTCTTCCCGATAAATGACTAGAATTTTGCCATAGCAGGCCAACCAAAAAAAAAAAAAAACCTTAGATCTTTGAAAAAAATAATAATACCCTTATGCCATACCTTTCATTAACTAGTAATTCTGTGAATTTGTCATGATTTTTTCATGATCAAGATTTCGTGACCCATTTGCAGGTTCTTTCAGACAAGGCAATTCCTGGTGCAAGTATAAATGAAATAAAAAGTGTTCTTGTTTCTGCACTTGCTACAAATGGTCGAATGGATGAGGCCCTTGATGTTTATGATGAAATTAAACAAGTTAACGCAAATTTGGAGCCAAAAGCCATAATTTCTCTTATTGTAAGATTCTATGTAATTAATGTTAATTTCTATTCGTTTTCTTCCTGTATAATTCAAGAAAAAGTAAACTTCTTGCAGGAGCACATTCAATCCGAAGGTGAGCTAAGCCGATTACTTCAGCTACTTGATCAGTTAGTGGATTCAGAATTCTGGGACGATGGATGTGCCCGGATCATCTTGTATTGTGTTCGATACAAGCTTTTAGGGTATAGTGGTCTATCCTTGTGCTCTATTTGTGTGATGTTACATGTTTTACTCACTCACTTGTTTTAACTCAAATAGCCCGGCGGTTGATTTACTCAAGCAACGGATGGAGAAGTCAGATGCTAACGACATTGCTGTTGAAAGTCTATTTGATGAGGTTTTTTGCTCTTTTTTATCAACATAGATATTTTGTTCAGTTTTCTGAAGTTATTTATAGATTATGAATGTGTTCATTATGATTATGTGAATAATCTCAATGCTTGAACAAAAAATGATACAGGAGGTTGTATGTATTAAAAAGGGTGAATTCAAGTCATTGTGACTATAGTTAAATTTATTGATTGACCAGTTTGAGATAAAACACAAAGCATAGTGACTAAATGGTCGAAATTGACACATTCAATAAGGGATATTGATTATTATCTTATCAAATATATTAGTTGCATGCAAACTTTATATCTTATTCAGTTTGTATACCACGTGGATCTTAAAATCCAGGTGTTTTCTCAAATCGCTGAAACTGAACCAACCGATGTGCAATTCGGGTTGGATCTACTTGAAGCCATCAAGGAAGATATCGGGATTCAACCATCAAGGAGGAGTCTTGATTTTCTCCTTAGTGCTTGTGTATTTGCCAAAGATCTTGAACGATCTTATATAGTTTGGAAAGAATATCAAAATGCTGGCCTTCCTTACAACGTGTTGACTTCCGTAAGGTTAGTTGCACTAGATTATGGACTTGGTAATGATTTTGTAACTATATAGTGATTAAAATATATTTTTTCATATTTTCTGCTGTAACTAAGTATGCTCATCAACATACGTGAGGGTCTACAGCATAAGTTCATTAGCGTGAAAGGGATAGATGAAACATTTTAAAGTTTCAGTGTAATGATAATAACTAGTTGTGGCGAAGACTAGTTCAAAAGCTGTTGCAAACATAATTTTGAACGCCCTTTTTAAGGAGACTTGCTGATTTAACCCTTTTGAGTGGGGTATAAAATAAAAGGTTATTCTTCAAGTAAATAACCTCATAATTCGTAAACCACCAAAATTCGCTTAAAAAATGAATTTTCACAGATATATTTGGATTTTTTTTGCATATTATTATTTTGGACTAAAAGGTTTGGAAACATATTCTGGATTTTTTTTGAAAATATCAACTTTCAGGCGATTTGTAGATGGTTTACTGAATTTTAGGTATCCACAAAATTGATATTGCGATTGGTGATCATTTGTGGGTTTATTTTGTATAAATGTCCAAAAATAGGAGATTTTGTCATATATTCATTCCACTATAAAAGGGTTAAATTAGTAATTTCCTCTTTTTTCTATCTTCGTTGTTTTATTTTAATACTGGTAGCATACTTTAATTTTCATTGTTTTTTATGAATTCGTTTTGTAGGATGTATCAGGCGCTTCTTGCTTCAGGAGCCCATAAAGCCGCTAAGATTTTGCTAGAAAACATACCTGATGATGACCCTCATGTGTGCCGTGTCCTCAAAGCATGTCGAGAAACTTTTGGCAAATCCGCCAATGTGGAACCCAAAGGGCGCCAAGAAACTTCTGGCAAATCCACTACTGACGAACTCAAAGCGTTTATAGAAACTGCTTGCAAATCCGGCACTGTGGAAAGCGGCGGAAAGAAGAAAAAGAATAAGAGAAAGAAACGAAAGTAGAGGTATAAATTTACCCCCATTTTTCAATATCTATATCATGGGTCCTATTTTGTTTTATTCACTACAATCTACAACTATGTATGCAAAATGAGCAATTATATGACTTGTCTGTTACTGCTGAACGTGTCTGGTTTTGGAATTGGCGACAGGTGAGACGAGCTCTCAGTTTTGTCGGTTACACGGCGAGAAGTTGAAAAGCATTGGCGTTGACACACTAACTTATGTGGACTTTACATTTAGGGATAAAACAGAAAGTATAAGCTTACAAGTCTATTGTTGAGAGGCGCCTTTAAGGCTGCATATTGGCTCTTTAATGAATTCTCAAGTCAACCTTTGAGATGCTTGGTTTGCTTGGTAATATCTCGATTCTTCAAATAACCTCGTTACCAGAAATTGATAGGTAGATGATTCGTCCAATGAAAATTGTAAGTAGGTAGACTAATTATTATGACGGTTATGAAAACTAGTGATTTAGAGTTGGTGTTATTAGATTGTTAGTTTTATCTCATCAGTTCAATGAAAATGGGATGGGATGTAAACATATAGCTTAGTCCCCCATAAATGTTATTGATCGACTCTTAATATCATTTTGTAACTGAAATATTTCTTGATTTAATCTGGCATCACATACACCGCATGGTGATGGGTCTTATGAATCTGTTACCCCTTATGCACTGTGATCAACAAAACCAGCAAAGAAATTATACTTTTTTTGTGAATATATATCCATCAAGTATTCTGGATATCGGTTCTACGATTGACTCAGAACTAGGACGATTCCTTTCTTTTACTAGAGTTGACTTGTTCTTTATGCCAAAACACTCGTAGAAGCAGTTATCTCAAGAGTAGGGAGGATTTTGAGTTTTTGACAGACTTGCCTATACCTGGGCTAATGGTGCAATTGGCCACATGTTAAACGTGGAAAACAGCAAGATTGATGCTAGCTACTTGATTATTTTCGATGTATAACACTGAATGTCTGTAAATTATGTACTCGAACAGAATGAATATCTATAAACATAAATTTTGTTTAAAATTTTTCAATATAAAGATATGCATGAGTTATTGAATTTTGTTCAATTGAGTGTATAAAATAGGACACGTGAGCTATATGAATTTCCAAACGTAGAAACAGCTAAATTTTAGTCGAACCATTATAGATTTTCATCCTAAATGTAGCTACACGTAACATAGTTTGCTTTGACATATAGCGCGTGTTTGGTAAAACTAGGCAGCCGAAGCTTGAGCTTAGTAAGTGTTGGGAACTTGTGTTTGTGGAAAAATCTAACAAAGTGTCATCAACCAAACTGAACATATAGTTTACTAAGGCTTGCTTTTAGCAGCTATAATCTTTTGCGCCGAAAACACTCATCCGTATACATAGAACACTGACACAACAAACAAATACGTATTTGTTGATTGATCCAACCTAACCTACAATATGTCTTCACCCAAACTTAATTTCCATTCCTTTTTTCAGTGTGCCGTTAAACGTGTATAAGGAACAACTGTTCAGTATACTACTGAAATCATGAGTAGTACTAATTAACTAGTTAACGACACTTGATAATCAAAACGAATTAGCAACAAGTATAGCTTGTCTACACCTCGCTTTCGCTTGTGACAACCTCTCCTTCAAAGTCTCTTCTTTCACAGCACTTTTAACCATTACCAAATCCATTTCCAACAGCTTCAAAACTCGAAAAAGCTCAGTCACCATCCTATCTTCGACTTTCCCTTCATCTCTCAACTCCTCGGCTACTTCCCTCGCTCTTTCGGACACAATCTCTCCAACTTTCGCTAACAAATCAGTCGACCCGTATTCTTTATCCATCAACTCTTCCAGCTTTTCAAGAAAATCCATTATGACATATCCAACAGGTTTCTCAAGTGGAATAGGGACAGTTCTCTTCCACCCAATTTCGAAATTTGGCGGCTCGGATTTCACAAGGCCAGACTTGGATTTTCGGTCTCGTAGGATTTCTGATTTTCGGCGTTTTTCAATTGGGAAAGTTTCTTGGCTTGTGGTGGTTGAGGAGTCGGATGAAGGGAAGTCGGGTAGCTCGGGTGGTGTGCTTAAAGTGCATTTGATGGTGTAAGGTTTGTGAGACGATATATTTAAACAAGGCTTGAATGGGTAAGAAAGAATTGGATTGAAAATGGTAGAGGAAGAAGCCATTGGAACAAAACCAAGTGAACCAAAGGAACAAGATAAGCTTTACTTGTTTTTTCTGTTATATACTACCCGCCAAAAAAACATCGTTGACAATTTTTATATATTTAAAAGAAAATATATTCTGATAGGATGTTAAGTATATATTTTTAAGTAAAATTAGTTAGTACCCACAAATTCTAACATGAATCTAACATGGATCTTTGGTTTGCTTTTGATGGCTCTAGCGCGCTATAGCAAGACCAACTTGGTATTTACTCACCGCACCAACATGCATATATTGAATCAACAAATGTATGGTCACCTATATCTACTAAATTACCTGTTAACAGTCGCGCTACATACAACTGCTCTACATAAAAATAATACAAAAATACATGATGATCAGGAACATTATCTATACGACTATACCTGAGTGCGCAGCTTCATCAATAATTCCTTCATACTCTCGAGTCTCTGAGCAAGTTGTTCTATGTTATGCACATGGGGCTTGGAAGATTCGGAAGTGTTCAATTCTGCAGAAAGGGTTGCACAGTTGGACTGTGAATCCAGCAATGCTTCCTCAAGTGAAGATAATGTTGAATCGAATGAAGAACGACGCTGAATATGTGGAGATGCAAGGGAAGACTGGCCACGAGCAATGCTAGGAGATTTCGTATCAGTGCTCAGATTTCGTGGAGAGAAGATCTCTTCAAAACCCTCACTTCCTGCAAAAGTGAAAACATGCATTTACTAAGTTCTTATTTAGAGCATGTCATGATCACTTTAACATCAATGAACAAGGAACAGAAACTACCCAAGTGGCGTAATTGATCCAGTGCTGGCTGACCAACAGATTTATCAAGCTTAAGCAATCGTAGGATCCCAACAGCTACTTGTCCCATTGAGTCGACTTCCAACTTAAACAAGTGTGTAACATGTTGCAGCTCATCCTTTCTTACAACTATCTCAATCTATAAAAGTTCAATTATCAGTACACATATTCATAATCAAGTAATATGTATATCAGCAATGATAGCAACAAGTAAAATGTATTCACCGGTTGTTTAGCAGAAACTTTCAAGTTTTCCACAGCCCAAGTCATTATCATCCCATCGGCATCGTTATCTTCTGAAGGTACTATGTCAACTTCAAGATCTATCCCGCAATGCGGCTCGATAGTTTTTTTCGGTGTATTCCTCTTTTGCTGAGGTTTCAAGGCCTTCAAGCCTTCAACACCAACCTAAAGGCACACAGAATCAGAAGTTTATCAGCATAGCAAGTACTAAACCCGCTCAAGCAGAATCGATTGAAGTTACTACACACCTTAACTACTTCAACCGGATACTTATGTGTTACAATCGAACTTCCTTTGCTTTTCGCAGGGTCAGTTTTGCTTCCATTTGCTTTAACTTTGAAACTTTCAAAAGACGTGTGCCAGGTTTTTTTTTCAAGGTAAGAATCCTCCATATCATTGGATCTAGGCATTTCTGCCATTACGTCTGCACTTTCCAGGGCAAATAGCCAATCCTTCAACTCGAGTGATATATTAACATCATCTGGTATGTAACTGCTATTCTTGTCATCCTCTTTGTTGTCATCTAAATTTTAGAAGCAATATAGAAGGATGATTTAATCTAAAGTAACTACACGTATAAATAAATAAGGGCTAATTGCATAACTAGATAAACCAACTTTGGTCTTACCAGAGACAACCTTAAGTTTTCAAAAAATTTGTATCAAGGTAATTACGTAACATAACTAGTTTCAGGCACCACGTCAGAAAAAATGTGAATAACTTCAATGGTTTTTCCTTTGCCTAGAAAAAGTTGGTTTCAAAATAGTAATTGGAACAAGATAGTTTACCTTTTTATGCAATTAGGTACCGTAAAAACCATAGCATAGTGGATATATAGCTTACTTTGACTCTCCCTCACCTCATTGACAAACGGAGGTGCTGTTTTAAATAGTTTTGACATAGGCCCCGAAGATAAACGCTCTAAACCTTTAGTGAGTCCAGCCCCTGGGCCGCCATCTGGCCCTAGAACTCCAAAACGATGAAGCAAAGCTTCATAGTAATTCATACCTCCCGCAAGGCGTACACCCGCAATACAAGCTGACACACGTAAGCTATGGCACTTAATATCTTGTGCATCATATGGAACTACATGAACTATGCTTAAATTCAAAAATGGAATCGAGGCAGCATTTCTATTTGATCTAAAACTTTTCCTATTTTGCACCCAAAAAACAGCTCTCAGTTCAGGGACAGATGGGACAACGTCATTGGCTGGTGCTAAACTTGTACTAGCCTCTGCGCAGTCAACTTGTACTCCATCCCACCTTAAAGTTGACGAAATGGCCATCGCAGCACCCAAAGTTCTATGAGTCACTTGCATTGACAGATCATCTCCTATAAACTGAACTAAAGGCGTTCCCTGAATGTCTAAAGAAGAAGATTCTAGAAATGTTAGCTTAAGGTTCTCAAGTACTAAACTGATACCAGTATCCGCAGGAACCTTTTCATTAGAAGATTCATTATTCGTTATTGGCATATGCTTATTTTTCCCAACCTTTGCCATTCTATCACTGACGTTATCTATATAAGCATAAAGATCGAGCACAAAAAATAGTTGCTCGACAGAAGTGTTGGACAGATACTGATCACAAGAAACTCCTACTCTGACTACTCCTTCAGGGGGAGGAATAGTTTTTAACGGACTTCCATCTGATGTTATCATTGCCACCTGTATACAGACACCTTTCATCTCAACACACCTCCATAATTCTGAAGAGTGTAACCCAGAATCATTCGCTACAGTCAGATTGTTAGATTTTTCTAGCGACAAACCAAGAAGAGAAGCTCCGATAGCCCATTTTTTCTGACTGTTATCAATGGGTTGACCTTCCCACATAGAAAAACATGCAGCATCCATATCAAGATTGAGCAGCCCAAGCCTCAAATATGGTGACTCAGAAAAATAGAAGTTTTTTATATGAAGCTTTGCACCTCTAAACGAGCTGTTTTTGGGGTGATCATGACACGTGGGCTGGTCAGGGTTCTTAAACTCTAGCGGAACAGTGATCTCCAATTCTTTGACAGTGAACTGGAAGGAGTTGACAGTGAAATCTGGTGATGTATCTTCGGGATTAAGCGCAACTCCATCAGTTAGGAAGGATGATATTCTTAGACAGGACTCTTCTTGAAGATCAATCTAGCAAGAACGGTGGTGTATCAGAACCATCATAGATACACACAATGTATAACGGTTTACAGTAGAGTTGGAAAACAGGCGGATAGGGGAAATGGTCAAAATGGGTCCAGGTCAAAACGGGTCACTTAGATATGTGGGTCAAATTGTCTTGCAACAATTTTGGTCCCATTTTTTTAGTTTGTTAACGGAGCTATTTTATTGAAACAATAATAATAAATTTCTATCTTAGACAAAACAGTTTAGGACATTGTAAGCAATTGAATACATGGTTAGTGACTTTTAACCCGTTTAACCCGCTTTTAACTAAATATTTTATATTTAACATGCTATAAGTCATGTACAGCGTGAATTGACCCGTTCCATATAGATGGGTCGAAATTGCCACCTCTAGCTCATATAATGATATCAAAAGTTGTACCATAAGAGGCTTGCAGTCGATTACAGTTTGTGAAGAAAGTGAAGGTGGAGCAAGGGAGGGCATAAATTGAAGAGAATGAAGAGATATGAGTGGAACAATTTCATTTGGTCTCCATTGCTGATCACCGAGGGGGTATATTGGAGGGCAGAAATTTTTGCCTGGTCCAAAACAAAACGCAAGAGGTTAATTTTAAACGAAGTATATTGGTTTTTTTGCATTAATATCCAACATATTAAGAACTGTAAAATCTTTTCATACCAAAATCTGGAATTTGTAGATGTTCTTCTGCAGTATCCTGCATCGAAGGTTGAACTAGTGGACATGGAGGTTGAGAGAAAGTATCCCTGAATTTAGTCATCAAGCGACTTTAATAAGTTACAAAGTTTGGCAATGATAGTGCACTACGTTTCAGATCTATACTAACGTACAAAAGTCTAGAACTATTTCAAATGATCCTAAGCACATACCACCAACGCCAGCTAGTAACTAACAATCTAACATAAATACCAAATAGTATGCACATATAATATTGATATATGAAGGTTTTGTATTAACACCGCATACCTTAAAATTAGCCCACCAACCATGATCCGAGTTAAGTATTTGGCAATTTCTCCATCAGAGACGCATGCCTGCAACAAATTATAGTGATGATTAAGAAAAAAACATAAACATGTAGAGATTTTGGTATTTTATTTTTAGGCATCATGAAAAGCTACCCGAGAGAAGAGAACCGACTGCAACAGAAGTTCAAGCTGGAAGCCTGGAAAACTCGGTGTTGTCAGTAACTATCTTACTGTACCACTGAAGGCAATACCTTACCAATAATAAGAAAAGACAGATAATAAGAAGTCGTCACAAACCAGCATCTTTGATGCCAAGAAATATATGGTCCACTATAAAGGAGACTAGTGTATTCCCTGCAGCTTCTGCTGACTGCTGACAGAAAAAAGAGTTGTTTACGCAGACAACCTAAGAAATAGCACTTGGAAAGCATCGCACAATACAAAATGATGATATAGTTTTTAACCTGAGTTACATCTTCTCTGTTAAGACACACATATAATCCCATGAAGAAGCGAAGAACAGCTCGAAGTCCTGCTTAAGTTATTTTATCACAGTAAATTTTTTGACCAAAACATTGTTTTAGATAACTCTGAAAAGAGATGGCACTTTTGACCCGTTTACTTATTGAAGGATAAGCTTGGGTTGCGTTTATCTCAACGGGTCAACCCGTACTAAAAGGTGACCCATTTCATTTGCCTGTTACCAACCCACCTGACCCGTCCATCTTGCTACCTCTAACCTCTAACTTATTAATGAACAATTTTCGACTAACCTGGTTCACTCAGCGCCTGGCAGATGGCTTCTGTGATATGCACCTGAACTTCCAGACCTAGTGGCCAATTATGACCTGTCCTTTGAATCGTAATCTGATTACAACAACATTAGGAAATGGGATACAATTAATGCAATGTTTCATAAAATGAAAATTGCAGGTGCTAAAGCAAAGTTTGCAAACATTGTGTTACATAAGCCTCTCCAGATATCCCATCGATAAACCGTTCACCACCAAAGAAAGCTCGCTTTGCACCATCATCATCTTTTTGGCTAGAAGCGTCTTCAGAAACATTCGCAAACATATCAGGATGAGGCAGAAGATCGATACATAGATACTCCCACTCTAGTTTCTGGTATTGACAAAAAGTGTAAATCACTACACTAATTATATATAAGCATTCGTTTGTGTAAACCGATAACATCGCAACTATGAAGAACCTAAATTACTAGTATCATATTGGTTGCAATATAATTGTCACATCGAACCTAAAATGTAATGAGAACACAAATATACACTATCAGTTATAATTTGGGAAGACGATTAACAGGTAAACTTACTCTGAACACATAAATGTAGTTCTTGTCACTCGAGAACTCCCTTGCGGCCTTAAGGTTTACAACTTGCCAGTTCTCATTTGTGGTATACAGCACAAGATTTCGGATCGTAATAGAAGCCATTGGTGATGCCCTGGATAGCACAAACACATAGAAAAGATGGGGTACAACATCAAGTCATCAAAAGAAACAAGCAAAAACACCTTAAGACCAGATATTGGTTGTGTTTCTTATAATCGATTTTGTCAACATACAGCCAATAGAGCAATGATTTCTATCTAGTAAAAGCTTACCACGTTGTTCCTCGAAGATGTCTACCACCCCCGTGAGTCTCAAGTAACAGATTGACGGTCTGTATTTGTAATGTCATCCCATCAGCAATCTAATAAAAATAAACGCACTGGTATAAGCTTTGAGAAATAAGAAATCTGACATTTAAGCACGTTATAGCTCCAAACTTATACGATACAAAGACGGATCAGGACAAACTCTCAGAAACCCATGGTACACTAAATGACAACTGCACAAAAACTAACCTTCTCGGCAAATCCATAGCTACCGCCTTTAGATGAACTCAAAGCTGCTTGTGCACTACCAGAAACATGCAAGAATGATATTATATAGGAATTTGACAATTTGTATTAGTTTTCTTTGGTTATTTATTAACAGTAAACATAAGATCAAACTAATGATCACCTGCTCATGCTCCTACGTGCATTTAAATCATCAGTTTCCTCCAACACCACATCAAGCTTATCCATGTGCACAATAATAGGCTCAACTTGTACATTACTCAAATAAGGGAGCTTCAAATATACAAATATGAGAGAATATCATGTCATCATAAATATACATGCACATTACGAAAATTATCACTAAGGACTTGCATATTGTTACTGGTGATAAACTATCTTCAGATAATTTTCAAAGTGCGTTGCTATCTTTAACCAGCAAAGTATCTTCTTATATTAAGGCGTTAAACTTTTTAGAATAGCAAGATACGAGTAGTACTTTACACGCTTTATCAATTCTAGTAACGTGCTACGAAAACTTTGAGCAAACCAATCATAGCAAGATACCTAAAAGATTTCTACCAATCATACCAACGTTTTTGGCTCATGTTGCTATAAATGGTAAAAAAAAGCTTATGTTAGTATTATTTGATAACTTTCATAGTATATATGCTTCTACTATAACCAATGAAAGCATGAAACAAGTAAGTAACAATAACCTATATTAAAAGCAACAATTCCATGTCATAAAACAACTAGCCGAATTGTAAGAGGTATTTAGAGCAGTTGGGGGGGGTGCAGGTGTCCCGCTATGTCTGAATTTGATTCATATGGCTCAATTTTCGTAAAAAATAAACTCAAATTTTAATTTAGATTTCCCCTCCCCCCCCGTTAGCAGTGAAAAATAAACTCAAATTTTATTCAACTCGATCTATTGATTCAATAGACTGTCGCATTTTTTGTTCATTTTTCTCATTTAATTTATACTATAGATTGAAAAGCAGCATGCAGGCCAAGACTTGCTTATATGTTTCTCCTAAGCTAGTGCAATCTGTTTTTGCAAACGCAATCCCAAAATTACTCACAGTACAAATGAAGATAACCGATGATCTAAGAGAAATAATTTTAAATAAGTTACCACGATCTCGTGAGCTTTCCTGATTGGCCATAGCTAACAATCAAAGCATGGCAAACCAAGGCTAGCATGTAAAGCTTCACCACTTATATCTGTCACATTTCAACACATTCAAACTAATTTCATCAGTTTCTTCAATTACAACAACACATTTTCATCATAATATCTATACTATCTAATCTTACAAGAGAATATATTTGCTTAAAACTTGAAAATTTAGAAAATAAGTAATGTTGTTAGCTAAAATTGCCCTAACAATTATTTAATTACTTAATTACGACAATTTATATCATTAACTTTTTCACTCTCACTTACTCTGCACAAATATATGTTTGACACAAATTAACGCTATTAAACAACGCCGCACGAGCAATCATGTAATATGATCTAAAGCATAATAGTAAATTAAATAGTACGTGAAAATGAAAATGATGACCTATATTAGAAAGTTGGCAGGTGCGTCCTTGTAACTTGAATTGATCTCTAGAGAAGGATTTCAGCCAATATTTTAACGTGTATTCCAGTGCCCTTGCCATTATCGATTCCATCTTTTTTTACGGTGTTTAATTAATATGTGTAAAATGAAACGGTAATTAATTAATGGAACGGTGGTGTAGATGATCGAGGATGAGAAGGCGGATGGAGATATGATGATCGATGGTCGTCGTCTAGTATTATAATTATGCATGCATAGCATGAGAAATTTATTTGTATTCAAATTTTAAATCACGACAAAAAAACATCCTATACGTGTAAATCCTGGTTAAAGAAACATTATATATAAAGTGTCATCGTTTTTAAGAAATAATGCACATAATTGTTAACGGGATAAATTTTGGTGCCCCTAAAACTTTTGGGGCCCTGTGCGGTCGCCCACCTTGCACACCCTCAAAGCCGGCCTGCTCCCTAAACAAGATAAATCATCTTTTAAAAGGTAATCTGTTACGCCTTTGGTTCATAGTTTATTATGTTTAGGATATATGTTTAAGTCATATTAGAAAAGTGTCAAAAGTCAATGTTTGAGACGTATTAGGAAAGTGTTAGAGTCGGTGTTTATCTTGTAGTTAGCTTGTGATCCAAGCCATGTCTTTTATTCGGTATATATACATAATCATTTATTAATAAATCAATCAAGTTTGTCAATAAATCTCTAATCTTCTCTTCTCTCTTTATAAGGAGCTCGCACACGCTAAAAGTGATGTCTTATCCCGATACAACCCCTAACCAGGTCGTATCAATTGGTGCTTTCATTGAGAGTCCTCGTTGAGGGCTTCCGATCTAAGGATAATTTTTTTTACTGTTCATCGAAGTTACTATTCATCGAGGGTTACTGTTCATCGGCAAAAAAAGGTACAAAAGTTCACGGCATCGTACGGCAGCGAGCGGGACGCGAAAGACGCATTATCTTAGCTCTTGCAAATGGGTACGGTGGCCGAATATGAGAGTGGGTTTTTAATACTTGCAAATCGAGTAATATGGATCTCTCAATCGTTACTTACATCATTTTATATCTCCGGACTTAAACTGGAGTTACAACGAGAACTTTTCAGATCATGGCCTACAACTTTAGGAGAAGCCTTCTCTTTAGCTCGTATCGTCGAGGCCCGTTATGAGGACGAGCGGCCCACCATAACTATCGCCAAACCAAACGACCTCACCGCGAGGGTACAAGTTCAAGATCTTGAGCAAACTACTCAAGGACGAGGAGACGAGCCTAATCGTATTTTGTTGGTTACGATTCATCACATGCTATACCCTATTACTGTGGAAGTTATGCATCAAATCTTCTCTCCTCATGGGTATGTCGAGAAAGTCGCCATCTTTCAGAAGTCAACTCATGTTCAAGCTCTTATTCAATTTCAATCACACCAGAATGCCATAGTTGCAAGAAACTCGTTATAGGGGTGTAATATATATGAGGGTTGTTGTCAACTAGATATACAGTTCTCAAATCTTGAAGAGCTGCAAGAGAACCAAGAAGAACACATCTGCTACTACTACTGGGAAAATTGTTTCTCGATACTAAACGTTGAAGAAGCTGATAACACCAAACCACCACTTTCCGCTGACACCTTTGGCAACAATGGTGGTGATCAGTTAGAAACTTCAGGTCCGGAGACACCTACGAAGGAAGTAGTGGACAACGGTAATGGTTCTGTACTCATTTTTTTGGTTGGATACAGTACCGGAAGTGAGGTGGTGACCGGCCTTCCGGAGGAGTTTCAAGAAGGAGATATGGCTGATGCATTGTCAAGAGTTTTGAAAAAGAAAAGTTCGGAAAATTGGAAGGAGTTAGATAATGAATCGGAAGATAGGAAGGTGGAGAGAGATGTTGAAAGGGAAGGAGAACCAAATATCTTGGCACCATTTGGCAGCGATCGGGGTATAACAATTTGGGATCCCGAAATCATTTTTTCAGACATCACCTTGAGGACAAGGTGGTTTCGAAGGAGTGGGGAGTGCTACGCCCTTGGTTCATAGTTTATTATGTTTAGGATATGTGTTTGAGTTCAGAAACTTCAGGTCCAGAGACACCTGCGAAGGAAGTAATGGACAACAGTAATGGTTCCGCACTCATTTTTTGGTTGGATACGGTACCGGAAGTGAGGTGGTGATCGGCCTTCCGGAGGAGTTTTAAGAAGGAGATATGGCTGATGCATTGTCAAGAGTTTTGGAACAGAAAATTTTGGAAAATTAGAAGGAGTTAGATGATAAATCGAAAGATAGGAAGGTGGAGAGAGATGCTGAAAGGGAAGGAGAACCAAATATCTTAGAACCATTTGGCAGCGATCAGGGTATAACAATTTGGGATCCCGAAATCATTTTTTAGACATCACATTGAGGACAATGTGGTTTCAAAGGAGTGGGGAGTGTTACACCCTTGGTTCATAGTTTATTATGTTTAGGATATGTGTTTGAGTCATATTAGAAAAGTGTCAAAAGTCAATGTTTATCTTTTAGTCAAAAGTCAAATGTTATAATAGCCCATAATAGGTCCATGACCCATATAGCTTTTATAAATAGTCTTTGTATTCTTTCATTATAATCAATCAAAGTTAAAGATCAATAATTCTCTAGTTCTTCTCATATATTTTCTGACAAAGCCAGCACACGCTTGAAGTGGTGTGATAAGTGCTTAATTACACATATCTTTTACCTCTAAAAACGAGCTTAAATGACCAAAAACAGACAAAAACTGCCAAATATATGTTTGTTTTGCATTTGTATTGTGCAGGAAGTGGATATCATCAAAAAGACAGAAAACCAAGCCAAAATGACAAAACTGAGCATGGAATGGAAAAGACTGTGCAAAATCAAGGCCAAAGTCCAAAAATGCCAAAGTCAGAGTCAATACAGATAGCCCTCTGCTAAAAGGGGTACGGTGGCCGAATACCAGAATGAGTTTGAGATGCTTATAAGTCGAGTAACGGGGAAATCTGATTCTTTATTTGCATCGATTTATATCTTTGGACTTAAACATGCTTTACAACGTGCACTCTTATGGTCAAATCCCATAACTTTAGGCGAAGCTTTTTCATTAGCCCACGTAAAGGAAGCATGCTTCGCGGACCAAGGGCCGGCTATAACCAGCGCTACACCAACCTTTCCAATTCTGACAATAGGTGGATACCAAAATAAGGCATCTGATTCTTTTACAACACCAGAAGTTGCACACGAAGTTGCAACTGAAGTTGCACTAGAAGTTGCATCAGAAGTTGTACGAGAAACTACTACAGCCGCTGTCACGGTTGCAAAGATTGAAGAGACTGGTGAGTTTTACACTTCAGAATCAGAAGAACATGGAACGAAGCCGAAAAAAGGGAAATGTAATGATGATGGTTTTAAGTGGGGTGTACAAGAGGCGTCAACCTTCGAGGAGCTTAAGCAGCGGATATCTACAACACCGGTTTTGAGTTTACCGGATTTTAATGAGGTCTTTGTTGGCCCGATAATGAGTTTAGCAGCCACATACAAAAAGGAAGTTGTAACCGAATTACCTAAGGAATTACCAGAGGGGCAGCCGTTGGAAAAATCCATGGCTATATGTGACTCGCGGGTAGTGTTTCTCAAGACTGCAATACAAAGAAGATTATGAGATCCCAGAATTAAGAGTTATTTTCAAGTCAACACCTTGAGGGCAAGGTGGTTTTGAAGGGGTGAGGAATGATACGCCTCGGCCCGAGCCCAGGGCCGAACCGCGACCCAAAAGGGTCACGTCCAAGCCCGTATGGCATAAAGATTATGTCATACAATCTATCCTTATTTAAGTGCTGTTATTTAGGAATGTCTTCATTTTTATTTAGAAAAGTCAATAATTTGTGTTAGGAAAGTCAAAAGTCAATGTTTATCTTTTAGTCAAAAGTCAAAGGTCATAATAGCTCATAATAGGTCCATGCCCCATTTAGCTATTATAAATAGTCTTTGGGGGTGTTTTTTTTCATGTTTGGATGTGTTATCTTTCCACACAAAACCTTCTTTTTGAAGATGGGTCCAGTATAACCAATTTATGTTTCTTTTATTTCCTGAATATAAACATTGATAAAGTAAATAACAATCTTACCCTCCTATTCATAAAATCTCCAATGGTCCATTTGTACATCTGTTAATGTGGGGGATTCATATTATATATTTATTCTCTTATCAATTTGTTTTTGTTTATGATATACATGGACTTGTACATCTACTTAGAGGTATCCATATGTTTATTAAAAGGTTTCTTCTCCCGGGGAATGGATATTTGCATTTAGAACAAACATAGTAGAAAAAAAACCTACGAAGTTTAAGTATGTAAAAAAAGAATAAAGGAAAAAAAAAAAAGAAAAAAATATATAAAAAAAACTCGTAAGTTTTAAGTTTTAGTAGTTACTTGTAATTTAGGGAATTATTCTTGCATTTTTATATTATGCAGATTAGAATTATAAAAGGTTTTATTAAAAAGAAATAGAAAAAGACGTTTGGAGATGTTTTGTGTTTTTTGAGAAAGATGTGGAGTTTTTGAGAAACTCTACTGTGTGGTGTTCTTCATAATTACTATGCCACTAGGATTCCGCCCGATAGTCTGACAAAGTTTTATTATTTTTTTTTTTCTATATCAGTGTGTATCATTAAGGAATATCGATCCTACAAAGTGTCCTGGTTTTATATACAGAGCTTGTGAAGAAGAGACTCTACTCCGTCTGACTTTAGTGAAAGAAGAACTTTTTGAATCAATCACGAAAATCTAAATCTTCTTAACTCATTTTAAAGATGTTTCTGAAACAGAACCTATACCCTCCCACCTCGTCCGTCACTGCACTCAGAATTCCTATAATCAAGAAAGGTGAATATGACCTATGGTCCATGAAGATGCAATATAAAAACCACGCGTCTTGGCTACCCGGGACAGCAGTTCGTATCCAGACACAGTCCCCACCGCGTCAGTATTTCAGTCACCCAGTTTTTTTTTTTCTGTTTCCAGTATATCGCTCATCACTGCTCACATACTTTGGGACATAATCACAAATGGAAATTCAAACCAACAATGATCCTTGCATCTCCCTCAAGTGTCTGCTCCAAAGGAATTGACTTGCTGCCTATACGCAAGAAGACCTTGTTTCCCCTTTCCCCAAACAATTCATGCTCTCCCTAAACTAAACAAATGTAGGGGGGTAAGCCCTTATTTTGTATTTCAACCTATATGAGGAAGAGATAAAGCACGACGAGATTCGATACATGTACATCACACTTTATGGTAATAAGCCCCTTACACCACTAGTCTGCAGGCATGGAAGATCTTGTAATGCGTTATGGAACGTTTTAGCCATACCTGGATAGCGGTGAATTTTGTGGATAGACGATCATACGCACTGCATTTAGATGTGTCGATTAAGACATCTTCCTCAAGTTTCCATGATGCCTCTAGTTGGTGTGAAGCATTAGTTTTGACTTTTGTAGAAGATAGATTGCAAGAGACTCGAGATGCTTCAAAGAAGAATATGCTCATGATATCAAGGAAGGGTCCTTTTATATCGGAGAAAAGAACAAGCCATAAATTTTAATACGATTTATAAAGAAATCAGAGTATGTTAAAAGCTCGCAATAAAACGCAAGATTCTGCGAGCATGACGGAAAACGACCCATAGAAATAAAGCTTCCCTAGCATTCTAAAGAGATCAGATGCCAAAAAAGAATCTGTTGATTGGTGTTTTTGACTGAAACAACAATTTGCGTCTTTGAGAACCATTTACTATTGGGCATCTGGGAAGAAGGATGAAAAGAAGAAAGGGAACAAAAGAATAAAAGCAGTGGCAAAGACTAGATCGGCTCCGCGTGAGTATTGTTTAGATCAGCATACGCAGAGAACTCGTGACAGTAAAGAAAGAAGAGAAAGAAAGAGAGATCTAGATTAGCATTCACGCATCACTGAGTTATTGAATCAAAGAAAGGTTTCACAATCGCAGATTATTCTTACATGCCTTTGAATTTTCATGATGCTATACCCGGTCTTTTTTTTTTTCGCTCTTGTTTTTTGTCCTATCAGTTGAAGATTGCAACATTTGAAGTGTTCCTAAGGGGAATGCCTTCCCATCTGTGTGGCTGTAGTTAGGCTATCCATGTATTTCGGGGAAACGCTGGATTAGATGAGTTTAGACTTGTGTTGATCTATTTACAACAACTTAAAGTGTATGAGCATAATTTTGAATTGAAGGGTTAGTTTTTGTGATTTTGTATTGTCTCAAATTCAAACTTCAAAACTCATTGACTTTCTGTCCCCTGTTCTCAAGCACGACTCTAACCCTTGGTAATCGACTTGTACTCATGAGTTCAGAAGTTATAGCTTTACAACATCTTATCTTCAGTCTAAGGTTCTCTACATCACATGGTATTAGGCTATTACCCGATACATGTTAAATCCAAAGCAGAGTCACTTCACTCATCTACTACCAAGGTAAGGGTAAGACAATGGCACAATAAGCCTACCGGGTAAAAAGGAGTAGTATGAATTTCCTTAGGTAATTATCGGTTACCAACTTCCGTTTATTGTATGTGGCTGACTAAACTCATTATTCGGGACACCATGTCCCAACAAAAGACCTCATTATAAATCGGGTATTGTTTAGGTGGTCAGGTTATTAATGGTATTTGGTTAAAAACTGTAAGCATGGGAAGGTCAAGTACAAAAACACATGTGCAAGTCATAGTTAAGAGAATTCAGTGTTTTTATGTTAGATAGATAGATAAGATTAGAGATAGTGAGAGGGTTAGGATGACGGTTAAGCGTCGCTCGAAAGGTTTTCTTTACGCCCGTGCACCATTGTATACACCCCCTACTTTTAAACCTATCATTCATTACGTTTTTTACCGTTTGTTTCGGCTGGTGCGTTCCATAGTTCTGTTCCTTAATTTATGAGAGTGCTGTAAATCTCACCATAAGTCTCTAGAAGGGATATTCTTTGCTCGTGTATCTTTTGAAGAAGATCAAGAGTACTGCTTGAACCAGTTTTTTAATAGAACTTTATCCCTCAAAGGATTATACTCTAGCGCTATATGTCTCTGAGCGGGGCGTTGTGTTGTTTGTAGTAGTTTCTCGTACAGCTTTTGATGCATATTCTTGTGCATACTTCAGTTTGCTTTCGCGTGCAATTTGGCTGTTTGGTTTTGTTGGGATTTATGTTAGGTTGATTTCGTGTGTTTTTATTTAATGTGGTGTCCAAATCTGCCTCCAAGGACGTGTGTTTTTCACGTCAAGATGAAATCATATGTTCCTGTTCTTGTAGCTCAACAAGGCTATCTTTTGCCCACAATTCATGAAGATGATGATCTGCTGCATTTAATTGTGAGAGATGCTATGGAAGAGGAAATTGACTTATTCGGTGGCATCAAGTTGCTATTATAGTTGTTTAGTTTCTTTTCTGTGTTGGTTTTGGTGTTGTTATAACTAGTTTGGTTTGGTTGCGTTGTTTTGGTGTATTGAACTTTGGAAGTTGTTTATTGGTAATGCTTCTTTAGTAAGTGGCATGTTGGTTTTCGAGGTAGTGTTGTCAAATAGAATCAAGGACAGAGCCTATATTTTGGTTCAGCCTTTTGTCAGAATTGGATGAGGTTGGGATCGTAACGCTGGTGGTTGTAGCGGCCTTTGTGTCCGCGAAGTGTGCTTCCGTTACGCGGGCTAGTGGGGCTAATGAAATCCATCTACCCAAAGTGTTGGTGCGTATGGGAGATTCGTAGGACCATGTAAATGAAGCAAAGGCTATACGGTTTAGAGTGAGAGAGTCTGAATGTTAGCATCGAACTCTCAGAGATTTTAAGAATACAGGATTGGGGGGTTGCAGAGATAGATCATAGAGAAATCCTGCATCAAGGATCGCTCCATAAGAATGGCCGATATTGTACTATCGCATGTTGAGTACTTGTTCGACTTGTGTCTAAAAGATCAGATTCCATCGTGATCTCGCTTATATGTGGCTTTAGAGTCTATTGTCTCAAAGCACATGTCCCTAGGAGGTACCCTTTGTCCAGAGCTCGGTAGATTTTTAGATTTAGGATAGAGTTTTGCGCGTCTGTTTGTCTAGCTTTTTAAGATCCGGATCTGCGGTGCTCGCGCCTCGCGCGATGCATTATGCTTTTTGGTCATGAGAACTAGGTCTCCTCGCTCTCTGCGAAAACTCATTAAACTCGTAGTGAGTTAAGAACGTAAAATTATTCTCGAGATATGTGTTTTTTAGTATAGTGTTTTGTGGGAGCATGGAATCAGTGACTCCTGACGGTGTAGATATACAGTGTGTCCATTTTGTCTTCATATTGCTTAGAGAGTCGGTTGAGATTTGCTAAATACTCAGGGAGAAAACAAAGCAAGATGGTCTGCGTAATGAAAAAAGAGGAATTGGCTATGTGAATGAGTCACAACGTCAAAAAAGCCTATAGGTAGGCACACAGACAACAATGAAGTATTGCTCTGGGACACCAAGGGAATTTGATGCTCGAACCAGATTTGTGGACATAGTCATGCTTTCGGATGATGGCACTAACTGTGCAGAATAGTCCGAAAACAAGATGAATTGGAGCATAGAGTTTGATTGGCCAGGTAGCGCATGCTCTCTTGTGGAGTCAGATGGAATTACTTTGAGATGTTTTTGACTTGGCGAGCGTAGCAACACAAGCTGACGTGATGATATTCATATCTCGTGTGTTGATGCCAAGTTTCTATAGCTTTGATGGTACAAAATCTCAGATGGTTACTTACTGTTCGAAATGTAGTAAAATCTTATAAAAAAGTTGCTTTGAAAAGCTATCAAACGGAAAAAGAGATAATTTTCAAAGAGCATTGCCGCACCAAATAACCTCCTTAACTCTGATATAGATATATGACTGAAATTCTAGGATTTCAATTGAGTTAGGTCATTTAGGGCTCATGCGTTAAAACGCACATGATAACAGACTGTATGATAGTATGCATGGTAGTTGTGATAAGTATGAACAAATGGAAATATGTATTGAAGAGTAAGCATGGTTCACTCAGTGTGCTTATAGATTTGGTGGGGTAGAGATTTGAAAACTAGAGAAAAACAGAGAGGAATTTAGATCAAGCCTAAGAAAAGAACGAGATTGATTACTCAAGTATAAAAATACTTGAAATACATTGGTCAAAATGCTTCTTAGTACTTCAAAAACGAAGTCCTAATACAAACACATAGATATGTGTCGGATAATAATAGTCATGTTTATAGGGTTGGGGATTGATGTCTAGTAATGAGATATGAAACGTACAGTTTTCGATTTGCTAGGGGATGAAACTTTTGATACTTTTTATACGTATGAAATTTCAAAGAGATGAAAGCCATAGACAAGCAGTTGTCCTCCACTAGATCAGCGTTACCAATTATTTCAATAACTCATGGGCAAATGTCTACCTGTTACTGGGATTAGCAGGAACTTAGTCCAATTTGGATATAAAGGTGTTAATAAAGAGAAAATAAAAATTATCAATCAGCAATTGATGAGAAGATAAAGCTGCGCGTATTAGATGTACTCGAGAACAAAGTTACTTTTTTTTAGGATCTCCTTATAGCGATAGCATCGTCAAAAGTGGACTGGCTCAATGATCTATTGCTATGTTTTTTGATGTAATTAAGAATAATTGTTAATTGAGAATAAAAATAATGTGTAATGAAAATAAATGTGATGTGTACATGTTGGAAAAATAAAATGTTGAAATGGTGTTAGTGTTGAATAAAATCTGTATTTTAATGAAAATAAGCTATGAAAAGAAAAATGGTTGGGACAAATGTTGATTAAAAGAATGGGGTGTGGTATGTTAAATGATGTATAAATGTTGGTATGTATTTGATGATGTAAATGTCATATTGTGGTGCAAATTCACGCAAGGAGACAAATGCGGTACTCATGTTATAATGTTTTGTGATTGTAAACCATTATTAAAAAATGGGCACCTAGCTATTCCCCCCCCCCATCTATCTCACCAATTGCCAAATATTATACATTTACACCCAACCATCATTCATTAATTTGAAGATTGTGATTGGAAGAGAGGAGATTGGCATCATCAATAATTTGCACCCATTTAACATAATTGAAGATTGGAGGTTGAGGTTTGGGTTAGTTGTTTGTTAGTGTTTAGTGATGATTTTCTTAGAGCTCCTAGAAAGAATGATGTATACAGCCTGGATCTAAAGAATATCATTCCTTCTGGAGGAATAACTTGTTTGGTTGCAAAAGCACGACTGGTTGCTCAAGGGTACAGACAAGAGGAAGGTGTGGATTATGATGAAGTTTTTGCACCAGTTGCCAGAATTGAAGCAATCAGACTCTTTTTGGCATTTGCATCTTTCATGGGCTTTACTGTCTATCAGATGGATGTCAAAAGTGCATTCTTATATGGCAACATCACAGAAGAGGTGTATGTAAAACAGCCTCCATGTTTTGAAGATCATGCTTATCCAAACAAGGTCTACAGAGTAGTCAAGGCAATTTATGGCTTACATCAAGCCCCAAGAGCATGGTATGAAAGACTCTACACTTTTCTTTTGAAACATGGATATAGGAGAGGGGCTATTGATAAAACTCTGTTTATTAAGAAAGATAGAAGAGATATCATGTTGGTACAGGTTTATGTAGATGATATTATCTTTGGATCTACCAAGTCTTCCATGGTGAAGGATTTTGAAGAACTTATGCAAAAGGAATTCAAGATGAGTTCAATGGTGAACTCACTTCTTTTTAAGGGCTTCAAAGTCAAGCAATCTAAATGTTGTATTTTCTAAGTCAAGACAAATTAAGTGAAAGACATTCCTCAACAAGTTTGACTTTAGAACCTTAAGACCAGCATCAACTTTCCCATTGAAGCCATACATCTCCTAGAAAAGATGAAGAAAGGTGAAGATGTTTGATGTACATCTTTATATAGGTCTATGATTGGGTGTCTCATGTACTTAACTGCTTCAAGTACCAGACATAATGTTTTTGCTGTTTGTCTGTGTGCAAGATTTCAAAGTCAACCCAAAGGTTTCTTTTTTATTTTTTTCTCTCATACTACATTAGCGTCAAAAGATCTTTAGGTATCTCAAACATCAACCTAATTTGGTTTATGGTTATCCTAAAGACTCTCCTTTTCATTTGGAATCTTTTTTCGGATAGAGATATAGACTGGGGACACCATGACAGAAGATCAACTTCAGGAGGAAGTCAATATCTATGGCAGAAAGACTAGTTTCTTTGGCAAATGCAAGAAACAAACAATTGTGGCTATCTCCTCTACAGAAGCAGAATAATGTAGCAGCTCAAGTTGTTGTGCTACAGGTTCTTTGGCTGCAAAATCACTACTTGATTATGGATTTTAACTTTCATGAACACTGAAATCCATATAGAAAGATGAGAGCACCATTTGCATTGTAGAAAAATCCTGTTTTTCATCAAAGACCAAGCATATTCAGATTCGAACATCACTTCATTCGAGATTAGATATAGCAAAAGGCTCATAATGTGGTCAAGGTTCATACTGATGAACAATGTAGCAGATTTACTCACAAGGCTTTGACTGGCAAGATTTAGCTTTTTGGTGGTACCAATTGAGATGATGAACCCATAGCCTATTTTTTAAGGGGAGATCACAAATAAAGTACTGGTGATGCAGTAAAGGTACCGTTTTGGTTATATTGGATTTTTTGAAGCACCAGCTATATTTGAGGGTGAAGGATATGAATGATATTTTCAGAAGTTGATGCTTTGCCAAGTTGAAGGTAGTCGATGCACATATTTGAGTTGGTACATCTTTTTGTGTGAAAGTACTGCTAATCCAACTAAAAGTACTGTTTCCTTAGAAAGTACTGCTTAGACAACAAATACAGTATCTAACGTTTCGGTCAAGCCGGTCAAACGTAGTTTTTGCGCTAAAAACTATCTAACAACGATAACTTCTTAGTTTAGCCGTCGCAACCTACAAATACTCACCTGAATTGCGTTTTTCTCTCGACATTTACTTACTTTCCATTCATAACTTTTTTTAATTCCAACCTCCGACGCACATCCAATTCTTTTTTAAATGGCAAATATTACGTAGCTTTAACAAGCAACAACATGATTGCGAGTGTGGAAAAAAGAACGGCACAGAATGCCTGAATTTTATCAAATCATCGACTTTCTCACTGGCCACTCCATAATTATTCTTTGGTTGGTCGAATCACGATCTCATCGGTCCATGGCGTCAACAAATTTTGGCTACCGCTTCTCTCCAATGTATCACTATTACACCTCACATTCGCGCCAAGGTACTAGCTGGCAAGAAGATTTGATTTCTGAAGCAACCATTCGAGCTTACCTATCTTTGATGATGAAAATGGAGTTTGATTGCTTTCCTAAAGCAAGTTATTAGGGACCACACTCATAATATTGGCTACGAGGTAACTCTGCACACATACTTTCTCAAACCTCTGTTTAGTCCCCAGTGGAAGTAATTAGTTCATTCTTACCTCCACTGTTTAAGTCCTAAGAGCACTTCAATGGGAACAATTTTGGGACAAACATTGCCCCTGCTCTGTAGTCTAGCCACCAAACCAAAAGTTTAATTTCTCTTGATGATTCTAAACTGGGATGCTAGGACAAGATTCAAATGGTACACCTTTTCTTATTGTTATCCTAGGTTCGTTCAATTGTTTTGAACAAGCAGTTAGAGGGGGTAGACATACCTCAAATTTTATAATAACCATCAAGTTTCACTTCCTTCCAAGGTGTTTACATTTATGAGGAAGCATAGTACTAAGTTCTCCTGTAGGATTACACCCTTGACTCCATCTATGTTAGAAGTAGTCACAGCATTGGCAGCGGAGGAAGAACAGAGTACTAGTCCTCATTCTAGGGCTACAAGTTATGCAAGGGATACTCAAGGCACTACAACTCAAAGTGCTGCTCATTCTCAAAGTGCTGCTCATTCACAACGTACTGCTTCAGTACAAGGTACTGCTTCCTTCCATGGTACTGCTACTCTTCTCAAGGACTAGGCTGAAATCCAAAGGACTGCTGACTTCCAAGGTACGGCTGAACCTCATGATGCTGCTTCTATTCCTAAATCTCCCAATGATTATACTCCCACAGATGTGTCTCAAACATCTGGAGGAGATGAGGGACTTTTAGATATATATGCTTTGAACAGGGAAGTTAGGAGACTCAAAAAGCAAACTCTTTCTCAAGCTAAACAAATACTCAAGCTCAAAGCCAAGCTCAAGAAATTGTCCAAATTCGTCAAGCCAGTGGTCAAATATCATGCTCTTTGGTTAGAAAATCAAAACCTTAAGAAGCAAAAGAGACGAAGCAAGAGGCATAAGAAGAAAGAGTCTTCAGTCAAATTGGGGAGGAATCAGGATAAAGGAATTTTGTCTGAAGAGCACAAGGTTCAAGAAGAAGACTTAGCACATCCTTTCTTTGATGATACTGCTGATCAAGATGCTGCTGTTACTTCTGATTTGGAAAGAAAAAGTGATGAGACTGAAGAAGTTAATATTGAGGAGAAAGAAGCTTCTAATGTAAAGAGTGGAGACACAGAAGAACTGGATTTGGAGACAACTCAAAGTACTGCTAGACAGGGTACTATTACTCCAAGGATCCTAAATTTTGAGGAGGAAGCAGGACCTTCAAGCCCACTCCGTCCAATTCAAGTTATGGACTCTGAAGAACAACATAATGCTGCTGAAGTTCTTGTCTCTATTTCTAGACCAAGAGGTTTGAGCATACCTGGTCCCATACAAACTCATCCTCAACAGCCAACTCAAGGTGCTGATCCTAAAGACAAAGGCAAAGGGATACTGGTTGAAGAACCTAAAAAGAAGAAATTAACTCTTCAACAAATCAGAGCCTTGGAAACTACAAATGATGAGGAGGTTGCTAGAAAAATTCAAGCTGAGTG
>BQNB010038014.1:37773-49039 GCA_026074375.1 Tanacetum coccineum | reverse complement strand
ATATCAAAAATGAATCAATATACGAGAAGGAGGAGACCTGTTAAATTACTGTAATTTCAATTTCAAAAATACATAAAAATCACAAGCAAAGAAAATTATACTTTTAAATATTGGTATAAACATTGTCTAATATCGACTTATATTTCAATTCATAAGCCCATATATTTGGCTTATTTTGTGGTTCTTGAACTTATCATGATTTAAAGATGAGCAGATTATTAGAAACTGTAAAATGAGCTACATATAAGTCCTGAAAAAAGGACTTACTGATAAATAAGCATGCCTAAGTATATTGGCCCGCGGTAACAATTTTTAAGTATAAAACCAATAACAAAAATATTAAATTATAGTTGATCGTAAAAAAAACCTTACATATCAATGACTTTGTTCGGTGCGATTGTTTGAATATGCGGCGGTGCCGTAATGTAAAGCTTCGGTGACGGTGGCGTGATAGTGATGTTGATCGGAGGTGTTATGATTATGATATGCTGTTTATCTGCCATTGTTAGTTCGGTTGTTAGCTAGGTTAATATTTGCATGAATGAGCGAACTGTTATCTATACTACATATAAAACATTTTAGACCTACTCTTTTCATTAAATGCAATGCAATTTTTTAAGTAATACAAAATTTAATGCATGATGAACAACATCTTATGCAAAAATCAAAATTCTGCACACATCCATCTCTCTTCAATAAATGCACATTTTTTAAGTAATACAAATTCTTATCCATGTTGTACAACATTTTATGCAAACAATAAAATTCTGTTACACACCTTTCTCTTCATTCAATGCAAAAAAATAAGTAATACAAGGATTGATACACATTGTACCATCTTTAATGCAAACAACAAAGAGTTAAAATTTAATAATACAAATATTTATGCAATATGTACAATTAACCAATTTACAACACACACTTATTGATTGGTCAACACATTTAATGTTATTATTAAAACACACATTACTAATTAATGTAATTTTTTAAAACACCCTTAAAATGAAAAGTATATGTTTCTATACGCATTGTACAAACTAATAAAACACACAAAGCTTTATACAATTTGTATGCTAATACATATAAGTTTGAAAGCCGGACTTGGCCAACGAGTTCAACCGAGAACATGAGTGGTCACCGGTTCGGATAGCAAATAAAAGACGTCTGAAAACGAACTGGAGAGAAGTGGCTTTTAATTTGACGAATATAATTATTAAGTTTAAGGCTATATAACGAGCTAATATATGTTCAAAATGGAATTAGTGAGAATGAGATATCGAGTCTCGAATAAGGGTGGTTGGAATGGAGGGAAAAATAGTTGAAGTTATGACTTGTGTTTAAAATCTCACTCTTAAATGGGCTATTATGTTTTACTTTAATGAGCTATAACAACAAACTGATGACTCTTAAATGACTATTATGTTTTGCTTTAATAAGCTATAACAACAAATTAATGAGTCATTAACCAATATTGATTGCACCATTACTTCATGTGTTACAATATAAATGTGTATAAATTGAAGGCAATCTCAACCATTCCAGAGATACCACACATAAAAAACACACAAGAAATACGAGCTTCATTCATACGTTTTTCAGCGATCTTTTCAAGCACACAGTTTTCTGCGATCTTTCAGGCAAGTTTGTCAAGTCCGGCTATACAACAGCTTTGAACGTTATATCTTGGGAAACAGACGACGAATCTATTATAAGAGAATCGTGTTAAAAACGAGCCATGTGTCACGACCTTTTACTGTTTTCTTTATTTATCGTTCATATTGCCTGAAATCTGCTTCTACCCATTCTATAAAAATGGGTGAACCGGGCCTGATCGGGGTTATTTTCCTTTTTTTTCTCTGATTAATTACAGGGTACCCGCCGCTGCAATGCGCGGGTACCCTGCTAGTATATATTATCAAAAGAAAAGTTATACGACGCCAGTGCCCGGTTTTTTGTGCTCTTAACTTTGGATCGGACAATTTTTTTTCTTTCTTATGTAGGCAATATACAAAAAAAATTGCTTGTCATAAAATAGGAAATTTTTTTACAAAAATACTGATTTATTCAGATAAAAAAAATACGCGCGACATAAGGCAAAAAAATTACAAAAATACTGATTTATTCAGATCAAAAACACCCGTGACATGAGGCCCAACACATAAGCCCATATTAAAAAAACAAACTATTAAACATGAGACCGAACAAATAAACCAAGACAAAATAAATTAAAAAAAACCGCTCCGCAGCATCGCGCAACCAACTTTGAAATAAACGGCGCAAAAAAAACCCGGCCTACGCTAAGTAAAAAAAATATTATTCAGAAAAAAATTAGCCCCGCCGCAACGAGCGAGTTCTTATGCTTAAGCACGCCAATAAAATATAACCCGCCTCGCAGCAACGCGCGAGGTACTTTGGCTTCTTGTTTTAATTTAAAAGTGAATAACATATGGTAAAATTTGGTATTTTAATGTTCAGAATTGAGAGAATATTGAATTGATCCTTATTTTTACTGGTTGATTGTAGCAGATTTGTTATGGAGGTTTAATTTTAGAAAAAATGTTGTTTAGATTTAAGTTCAATTTTACAGGCAACAATTTTGAGGCTAACTTTCGGAGATTATTCTTATGTGCAAATGTTTTTTTGGCGCAAGCTCCAGAAAAAGAAGAAAATTTTTACAAAGCAAAGAAGTGTTTGTTTCTCTCCTATGTTTAGAGTCTTATAAGTATCTTTTAATCTGAGCAGCTTGTTCCCTTGGAACATTAGCATCATATTTTTTGATATAAGTCAAACAAGGCCAGAGAAAATAGTATTAGATTATAAAGATTAGTCGGCTCAAGCCTACATGTGGGCTTAGGGTTAACTAATCTTTATCATCTAATAGTGTATGTGGGCTTAGGGTCCATCAGGGTTTAATAGTGTCTATGTAATTGTCATTATAAATAGATCATTAATAATATGCATAATACCTACACAGGTTTACATTATTCAACAAATAGTACTTTTCCAAAATATAGTTCGTGGGTTTGAACGTTCGACCCTAACACTCTGTTCTTGAGTCTAAAATTTAAAGAATGGAAGAGGATGAGACGGGAAGGGTAAAGTAAGGGATGGCAATAAGAGGAAAGTGGTTATTTCAATTTATGTTCTTGAGTTTTTATTTTTAAGTAGAAAGGAAAAGATAAGAAAGCTAACAAAGTACCAATATACCCTCAAAACTAAATACATTACTCATTTATTTTTCTCCATTACCCAATATCCATTTGTTGTAGCTGGTCTAAATATTACATTTGTGCTCGTGAAAATGCTTGATCTAGATGCTAGTAAGTAAAACCATATATTTTCGGTAGATTTTGAGACATTTGATTTCCACATGCATATGAGTGTGCAAATGCAAGTGTGTATCATTTTCGAAAGTTAAGTCTCTTGTTATCTGCTCCATATTTTCAATATCTCCTCACAATAAGAGCCATCCAAACACACATATCCAAGTTTGGAAAACTCCTTGTCCCATCTTTTTGTTGAAGTTAACTGTGATTACCAACAATTAGTATCCCTAATAACAATCAATCCCTTGCTGTAATGATACTTTACAAACGACTTAATTGCAGGTTAACTTTCAAACTGAATCGTACACACTATAAAATGAATCACTTGCAAAATTAATTGTATGTGCAAGTATCTTGAACCTCAGCTTGCAAGTTTGGAGGGTTGGAGGGGGAGAGGGAGGGAGAGAGAGCTCGAAGCATCCATCTCCGCACACCACTGTTCAACCTTGTCATCCTCATATTTCTTGAATTCTTCAAACGCGGCCTTTATACTTTGGACGGCGCATTTGCTTCCGTCTCATTATTACCCGTTTTGCGACGCCTTTTGTTCACAGGGGGTCCCATGGCGGCCACCTCCTCCTCTAGAGCGACCCCCGTGGTCGATGCATTTCCTGTTGGAGGGATTTCATAGGCCACTTCGTCCTGGACTTGATCTTCTGTTCCGCCCCTCTCAGCAATCATTTAGGGCGGGTCTTCTTTGGCAAAGTCCAACGGCGACTTCTCTATGGTGGACGGTGTCCCTGAGGATTCTGACACCACGGCCGCATCCTCCACATCTATCACATGACTTGTAGTGACAATTAGGAGCGGCACCTCATGGGCGGCACGAGGACGGGTCCCAGTCTTCACCTTGGTGGGACTTGGGGCACTGATCAAGTTGAACAAGTCCATATCTGCATTCACAAGGAATTGTTAGTATATTTTCATGAATACGTGAGAAGTAAAAGACAGTTTATAAACACCCACACCGGTCATCGTCATAGAGAAATGTGAGGTACACGTCGTCCCCCATAAAGTATCTCCGGCTTAGCCCCACTAGGCATAACAGGGCTTCTGGTTGTTTTTCGATGGGGTACGGTGTGTGTCCAATACTGTTACATCAGCAGCGGAATAGGAGTTCGCTACTGGCATCCCAACCTTCGGAGCGTTTGTGCGCCAGTCCACGATGGTGGGAAATATTCTCTCGTCCACCCAGAAAACTTGATTGTTCCAGTTTTTCAAGGAGTCCAGGGGTTTTGTATAACATTGTGGGGTGTTTTTTCCTAGTCGTTTGCTAAACGACATCCATCCCGAGTTAAAAGAAGGAATGTAGAACACACGAAATAAATTCACTGTGGGAATTATGTTCAGGACGCGACAGTTGATTTCAAAGTGACTCACTTTGGCTGCGCCTATCACTGATAATTGTGACAAATGAATTTGGTAATAACCAAGAATATCAAAGAGGAATTGTGATATGTGGATGCGAAAATTTGTAAACTCAAAAAACTTGGTGTACACACCGACATTGCCCTTTGGAAAATCCACGATCGTTTCCTCGGGACCAAGCAACTCTGGATGCAAGCCCTCTGGTATGCCGTACTCGGAGGTAAACTCTAGCAGATACTCTTGGGAGATGGTTGATACGGCATTCTTGAGTATCTTGGACCGTATCAATATCCCCGTCTTCAAAAAGGACCTAGTCGTCAAGGCCTGGCATATCGGTGGTCATCTCAGCTCAAGGTTCCCAGGTGGCCTTAGTAATGTCCCTTCCCTTCCACTTAACAAGAACTTGAGCTTCGGGTTTGCCTTGCTTGTTGATGATGCGGTGATCTAAGAATGCCTCTACTTCCATTACGAGAAAATTCTCAACATACTTATCAGGCAAAGGACATGTGGTTGGGTTTGGATCATCATGGCTTGGCTTGAGCAAGGATACATGAAAAACTGGATGAATACGCAAACCTGGTAGAAGCTCTAAACGATAGGCCACTTTCCCTACATTAAAGTACTTAAAAAGGACCAAAATAACGACGACTTAGCTTTAGAACATCCCGTTTTGCGACTGTTGTTTAGCGAGTCCATATGCTTGATGGAGGGATGCTGGGTGATGGATGGCTATTTAGTTCTGGATATCGGCACGAAGACCAAAGAGGAAACAGTTTAGTAAGGCTTTCGGCGAGAGACCGTTGACACAATTGTTAATTCTTTCGAAGTCGGTCTGGTAGGCGGAGACGTGGTGGTTTGTTTTAGTTTAAAGAGTGTGGCCTGATGGTTTTCGTGTGTTGAAGGGCCAAAACAGAGTTCAAGTGCTCATGAAAATACAGTCCAAGCACCAAGCAAGTTGTTATTCGCAAGATGTTCGTACCAACTTAACGCTCATCAGTAAAGTAAAAAACAGCAAGTGTAACACGTTGAGCTGTTGGGATGGAGTAATACTCAAAGTAATTGTTAGCTTGGAAGATCCAATCTAACGGGTTTGAGCCGTTGAAATTTGGTAGGAGTATTTTTTGTGGCCGTGGTTGGTTATGTGGTGGTGGTGGTGGTGGCGGTAGCGGTGGAGGTTACGGTGGCGGTGGGGCTTGGAGAAAGGTAGTCATGCTATTGACAAGGGCATCAACTTTTACATTTAGGGCGGATAATTACTCTTGGAAGCTTGTGGGTTGATCTTCATTTGATGTGTCTTTACGGGGAGGCATGGTTGATAGCAATGAATGCACCAGTTGATAGATACCAATTCGAGATGGTAAGTCTCCTCAGAATAACCAGGAAGAGGAAAGAAAACTTAGGGCAAATTTTCTCATATATTAACTCATGCAAGAATTACAATATAAATAGTAACAGAAGCTAAACCACTAATCTAAACTTTAGGAAGAAAACTTGACTGGAAATGTAAACGTGGATAACTAATGCAACTATGGAAGACCACTTCTTTATCCTAAATGAATGCATGCACTACTACACATTCAACATACATGACATCATGTGCAGTAGTGGTCAAACAAATATGAGACTTCTTCCTAAAGACTAGGTGTTATTCTTCATATTGTGAAGGTCGTATTTTGAGTCGGATGGGTCGACTCATGTCTTGCACTTGAGTGTCTTGGACCGTATCATCTAGCCAACCTTTCAATAAATAGAAACATCAAGTTAAACCATGAATTTTTAGTGACATTTAAGTCCTTTAATTTTTCATCGTATCTAAAACTTTGATTATTTCTTTACTTATATAAGTTCTGTTAGCATTAATTCTATTAAGTCGAACAAGAATGTTATCGGTCGTCTCAGCTATTATTAGGTCTTGTATTATAATAGGCTAATCGGGATAAACGGGCTTGGACTTTAAGCAAGTAACGTCCATGTAACGGGCCAAAGCCCAACACAAGCTAAGTCTGGCCCATATACAAAGCCTATATGCCATTAGATTGGTCAAGGGTATAAATAGACCCTCTTCACACATGGAGAGAGTGTTGGTCATTTATGTGTGTGTTTTCATATGTGTAAAAGATCCTCCATCAATTTCTCTTAATCTAATATTCTTATATTTCCTCTCTTTCTTTCTCTTGTGGTTCGAAGCTTATTTAAGCTTATTGGGTTTGCTTATAGCTTATTGGTATAGCTTATGTGTTGTGATATGAGTTAAGTTTTGGGATAACATGTGGTATCATACCCCAAGGGGTTTTTGGAGATTTTGTTCTTACTTTTTTTTTGTTTTTCACTTGGTTCGAACACCACACAAAAAGAAGCTTACATTTTTGTGTGTTCAAAAACCATAAAGCTTGCAACTTTTTTGTTTATTTACCTTAGTATAGGCTAGAAGTACAAGTAGATCCTAGGAAAAACATCAAAATCTTGATCTTTTAGGTTTTTTGTTCGAAAAGGGTTTTGTACTAAGAATCTTGATTTTAAACTTTTTGTATTAAAAACCATAAAGTTTGTGTTTTTATGGTTCTACTAGTCTTAGATAGGTAAGAAGTACAAGAAAAATCAGATAAAACATCAAAAAGTGAGTCTTTTGGTTTTGGGTTTCGAACCTTGTTGGGCGAACTATACGCATTGGCTTAGGCGATTTATACGCAGGCGATTTATACGCAGACGAATTATACGCAGGCGAATTATACATATTAGGCGATTTATATGCAGGCGATTTATACGTGTTGGGTGATTTATACGTGTTAGGTGACTTATACGCAAGTGATTTATACGTGTTGGGTTATTTATACACAGGCGATTTATACGTGTTGGGTGATTTATACATGTTAGGCGATTTATACACGGGCGATTTATACGTGTTGGGTGGTTAATACGTAGGCGAATTATACGCATGTAATACCCCTATTTTTGGATTGCGCAGCGGAAATTACAATGGGTGTTACTAAATAGCACAATACACCAAGATAATAGAAAACGACCCAAATGAGACGTTTTACAAACATGTGTTCCATTATTTAATCAGAGAAAATGCGTTTAGGTCCCCACACGAATCATAACCACAACCATTACAACATTTGAAAGACAATTGTTTCAAATTAAAGACATTGTTTTAAAACTCATTCAGACATTGTTTTTGAAAGACAAGCAACACACAAGTAGTCTTTCACCAAATCATCACACGCACGACACCTCCACGCCATCGTTACCTTCATCCTTGGTTACCTGGGATAAAACATGTTTAAAACGTCAACAAAATTGTTGAGTGAAATTCATTGAGTTTAAGATAATCAATAAGAAATAATCTTTGAACACATAATTAGTTCTCGGAAAAACATTACAACGAATACAATGTATAACATCTCTTTTCGTTCACGCAATAAGCTCATGACACCGAACGTTAACAATACATATATCCTTTCATATGTCAATTTGACCCAGAACAAGATATTATTGTCATATACCTACTACTTCTAAATACAAAATGTTCGTTTGACATGGTGTTCACAAGGATTCAGGCCCCGGGCGGGGTTGTCAAACCTAATAGATCTATTTAATGCATTAGCGTTCATCTCGCAAGGCAATTAACGGTTTAGGAAATAAGAGACTTCGACAATAGCTACTTATGCAGAAACATTCTCATAATCAGGTCCCGCATACCATAAAATCATATGTGTTCGATTTATAAAACAAACATGTATCCCCCTCGCGGGTTTATAAAACAATCAAAAGATTTAAAATGCGAGGCTATGAACTCACCTTAATCAAAGATTCCAATTCAATCAAATCAACAAGTGCAAATAACTTCACGTCTCAACCGCGACCTATGTAATACATATACAGCGGTACGTGACCAAAAGTAAAATAATTCATATAATGCATACTTGTATATATATTTATATAACTATTACGTATATACAATCATATACTATAATCTCCAAGTGCGACGAAAAAAACTTTTACTTCGACGCACCCACAAATGTACATAAATTACACTCGCGTTACGCTTCGTTTACCATAAAGTCTCTATTTTTAGAAAGTTGTCGAAAGTAAGGATAATATAACCCGAACTTTATATTTCATCATTAATTAACTAACATTACGAACCCTTTGCTCATTATAAACCATATACAAAAATACATAAAAGTTTCACTTTCAAAAGTCAAACTTCATAGTTGACTTTTACACCAAAAATTTCCAAACTTCATTTAGCCGTAAAATCTTCGTTATTAAGAGTTACGTGATGAGCCACCCAGCGAAACGTAGCTAAAGACGAACTCTATCACTTTTCATAATCAAAAATAACTTTCAAAAATTTCTCGACATGCTACGGGGTGGTCAAACTTTCTGGTCAAACTTAGTCAATGCAAAACCCTTTAAAACATCATTTTTGACTTCAAACAACCATCAAAACATGTTTAACTAGCCTATTTATATATACTAAAACCATCAAAATTCAATCAATAATCAAATATGCTTTTAATATTTTCGCACTTGAATCCTATAGCATATATCGTATAGACATGCAATAACCTCAAAATAACCTTTCGACAATCTTAAATAGAACACTTACAACAAGCTTGACACAATAGAAATCAACACAAAAACTCGTTTTGGTTTCCCTCTTGTGGTTCGAGTTCGGACGCAGCCCACACAACAAAACTAAAACCTTTTTCGACAAAATCCACTTGCAAGAACACTTATTTAACCTTAATAAACCTTCCTTTTAGATCAAAACTTCAAGAACTCAACCCAATTTCTATTTCACAAAATACCCATTGCATGTGTAATATTTTTAATGGGATGTGTAGGTCTTTATACAAGGATTAAGAAAATATACTTGGATCGTATTGCATGTCGAAAAATCAAAGTGTTTGGGTGGTGTGTGTGTGGCCGGTCGTGGAGGAGCAAGGGGAGGGAGAGAAAACAAAATTTTTTGTAAACTAGAAATGAGTGTATGTGTGTATTCTCTTATATAGGGGATTAGTTTGACACTTGACACTTCCCTCCTTCCTTATTGTCTTTCAAAACTTAGTACAAAGTTGTTTTCTTTTGTTTTATAGTCGGCCCAAAAAGCTCAGGTGATACCACATTCGTAAATATTTTTATTCCATCCTACTAAATTTATTTTAAAACATTTAATAAAATGTTAAATCATGTAAATCTTGATTCTTGACACGTTTTTTATAAAAACACGGGGAAAAGCCATAAAATACAAAAAATAGAATAGTCATGCTCTCGGAGCAAAAAATAAAAAAAATTCTAACTTTCTCGGACGCTAAAAAAACAAATGGAAACTTAATCACGGCTTGTAATTTCCCAATAAATGGAAATTTTCACCAAACCTTGTATAGCATAAACGACTAAAATCAATTATGTAGTAAAATAATTATCATGGTTCGAAGTGAGTATTGACATGAAACTCGGGTTGTTACAACACAGGAGAATTATACGCTTTTGCCTGGGAGAATTATACGCATGAGAATCATACGCTTTTGCCTGGGAGAATTAAACGCTTTTGCTTGGGATAATCATACGCTTTTGCTTGGGAGAATTATACGCTTTTGCTTGGGAGAATTATACACTTTTCTTAGTGAATTATACACTTTGCTTGGGTAAATTATACACTTTTCTTGGGTGAATTATACAATTCTCTTGAGTGATTTATACCATTTCCATTAGGTGAATTATACGGTTTTTCTTTGATTTGTAAAATCCCGTGAAATATTAACTTATTTTCCCGGTTTTATCAAGAATTGTAAAATCCCGTGTATTCCTAAGACTCAATCACTTCAAAAACTTAAGATCCGATATCTATTCACAACTTCATCAAAATGTCAAATACCAATAACACCATGCCAACTCAAACATCAAGTGTTCTTCACAATGAAACCGTTTCTTCGTGTTCAACTTCTAAAGTTCAAAGAAGATACAACTTTCAAGAAGTAGATGCATGAACAGTCTTAGAGAAGTCAAGTCACAATTCAAGTTTCTCTCAGAAACTTTACAAGATTTTGGTACCATTCCTATCTTCAAGAGAACATTCTCTTAAGACTTGGATTTACTAGAACAACATCTTACTAAAGATATACTTTCTCAAACTGATTGCAACACTACTTTGACAAAACTCATAACAAAGTTTGAAAATGCTTTCAATTCAGAATTCAAAGAGCGTATGCAAAAATACACAAGATTTAATTCTCAATCCTTCCAAGATGCAATGATCTGTAACATGGATTCCATTGGAAAATACATGCGTGAGATAATTCTTCTTCAACAACGAACTCCACCGTGACAACTGAGTTTTGAGCAAGTTAGTCAACCGTTAGCATTGACTTGAGTTTCATTATGTGTTATGATAATTATGTGTTTATGTGATCGTATATGAGTTTGGTTACTAATCAATGGAGCGTGATCGTCTCCCTGTGATTGAAGTTATGGTTGTTTCATTTTGTTCACATTTAGTAACAGTGAAAATGATGGTATAATTCCATGTGTGTACGTATTTATATGTATATGTATACGTATTT
>BQNB010038014.1:5409-32070 GCA_026074375.1 Tanacetum coccineum | reverse complement strand
TGCTTGGAAAGATAGTATGGACGGGTATGCTATGTTTAAAGTAACATCTAAATTAAAGGCTCTGAAAAGGCCTTTGCGTAAATTGATGTTTAATCAGGGTAACCTACATGAAAGGGTTAATAAGCTTAGACACGAGCTTGATGAAGTCCAAAAAGCTCCCGATGCTAATCCGGATGATCCTTTAGTTAGGGAGGAAGAGGCTGTCTATCTACACATGTTTAATGAGGCTAAACTAGATGAGGAAAGGTTCTTGAAACAAAAGGCAAAAATTGAATGGTTGGATGTTGGAGACTCAAACTCTGCATATTTCCATAAATCAGTTAAGGCTAAAAACCAGCAATGTTGGGTGGATGCCGTCCTTAATTCAAACAATATTGAGTTTTCTGGTCCTAATGTTGCCGAAGCTTTTGTGTCGCATTATGAGAGTTTCCTTGGTAGTAGTATGACTTGTGATAATATTAATACAGATGGGCTCTTCCACAACAAATTTCGGATGCGGCTAATTTGTCTATGATTAGGCCTGTTACTAATGATGAAATAAAAATGGCTATGCTCGACATTGGTGAAGATAGAGCTCCGGGTCCTGATAGATATACTTTAGCTTTTTTTTTAAAGCTTGGGATATCGTTGGTGTAGATGTGTGCGCGGCGATTCATGATTTCTTCTTGAATTGTCAAATCTTAAAAGAAATTAACCATACCTTCATTGCCCTTATCCCTAAGGTTCCAACTCCTCTCTGGATTAATGATTATCGCCCCATATCTTGTTGTAACGTTATATATAAATGCATTAGTAAAATTCTTACTAATCGCATTATTGAGGGAGTTAAGGAAGTGGTAAGTATGAATCAATCGACGTTTATTCCGAGAAGAAATATTTTAGATAATATCCTCACTACTCAAGAGTTGATGCATAACTACCATCAAAAAAGAGGTGCTCTAAGATGTGCGCTTAAAGTTGATATCTAGAAAGCCTATGACACTGTTGACTGGTGTTATTTGGGTAACATTCTCAAGGGTTTTGGATTCCACCAAAACATGATTAAATGGATTATGGCTTGTGTTACTTCAGCCTCGTTTTCTATAAGTCTTAATGGTGATGTTCATGGGTTTTTTAAAGGGAAACGAGGGTTGAGACAAGGAGATCCTCTATTTCCTTATTTATCCACGCTAGTAATGGAGGTCTTAACTCTTATGCTGCAAAGGAGGGTCA
Organism: Tanacetum coccineum; assembly: GCA_026074375.1. Taxonomy (NCBI): domain Eukaryota; kingdom Viridiplantae; phylum Streptophyta; class Magnoliopsida; order Asterales; family Asteraceae; genus Tanacetum; species Tanacetum coccineum. The sequence continues at coordinate 30,858 of BQNB010038014.1, read as the reverse complement.
GATTTTAAGAATCATTCCGGTATCATAAACATTGTGAAAAACTTTAAATTATTAACGTTTGTTTTGCAGATGATCTTTTCCTTTTTACCCGAGGAGATATGGAATTTGTTCGGGTTATTATAGAATCCCTTGATGAGTTTAAATCTACGCCGGGTCTTGTTGGTCCTAAAAATTGTGTAAAACATGAACATTATAAGAAAATAAGAACAAGTTTTACACAATACCAATTAGACAACTAATAACACAATTTATACTTTTCAATGTTTATAAATCTTATTAGAAATTAATCAAAGAGTTATAAGGGATAGTTGCGGAACACTATCCCGATTGAATGACAAATAAACTCTCATGAATCAAAGCTAAGCTTATACTTCATGAGAGGATGATCCTATCAACTATAATACATTTGTATTATTTTGTGTTTATTTAGAATCGATACATATCCCTATTACAAACTTTTATTATATAGTATAAGATACAAGGATAACATGTGGTAATAGTTGTTGAGATGTGTCATGCATCCTATGGAGTTCCCTTTTTGGAAAAGCAACAACCTATTTTATGAATAGTAATTCTTGTATATACCTTTTATGTCAGCCCTAGCCCTTGTACTTGTTTGTTTGTTAGCCTTGTACTTGTTTGTTTCTTTCTTCAGGGAGATGATATTGAGAGTCATTGAGATATTTGTCAAATCTCAAAGACTCTCATTCATGTTGCTTATAGCTCATGTATTTTACTCACTGACACCGCATCAGTGAGATAAAGTGTTTCTTCAGTTGGTCTTCGACGTCCCTAAGGACTGATGTTGAAAGAGCTTTTTACAACACTCACTGATTTATTTATCAGTGAGCAACTCACTATTTCTTTAGTTAGTGAGTAAATTATGCTATTTTATATTTTAAATAATTGTCAGGGATAATTGGGTCAAATTTTGACCTAACAATCTCCCTCTATTTGAATATAGAAATAGCCTAGATTAATCAGCTTTTTCTACCAAAACTTATGAAGCTTCCTGATGCATGTTTATACATACTCTATGATGTATACTTTTCCAATACGTACTGATGTAGTAGTAGATGTAGTAATGTAGTACTGATGTATACTTGATGAATCCAATCGTTCAAAATGCATCATACCAAAGTTACCATGCACCACACCACATACTATCATATCCGTTGGGGGTTCAATGGTAGTGACCAGTTCAGGGTGGATGGATCAGCAACACATTCGTTCAGGTTCACTGACTAGGGTTCAAGGAGATTTAGTGATTGGGTTTTAGAAGGGTTCAAGGATCAGGGTCAGTTTGGTTTTCTTTGTGGGAGTACTGATATGCATCCACTCATATCCACTGATATGTATTAACTGACTCAATCCTAAAATAACTCTTGAACAAGTATTCTTTATCACCCATCTTTACTCAGTTCCATATGAAACTGAGCAAAACTCCATATACCAATTTCCATTTAGTCAACCCGTAGCTACCAAAACTTCATGTTAAGGGACACGGGTTTAAAGATTCCTATCAAGTTCAGGGAATCCGTGGGTTTAGGTTCAGGGATTAGTCTTAAACACTGGGGTTAAGGGTGTGGTTTCAGTGACATAGTTTTAGGTTAATGTAATGTTATCAGTGACTCGGGTTTTAGAGTCACATGATTTCAGAATTTAAAGGACCTCGAGTTCAAGGACTCAGGTTAATGTTATCAGTGACTCATTAGGTTTGGTGAACCATCATGTTCAGGGACTTAGGTTCAGTCTTTTTGAGTTTCAGTGACTCTGGTATGTGCTTAATTACACATACCATTTATCTATAAAAACGGGCTTAAACGACCAAAAACATACCAAAAATACATTGTATTCATGTGTTTTCTCTTATATTGTGTAGGAAACGGATACTCGACAAAAATACAAAAGACACAACAAAAAGGACAAAACCGAGCACGGAATTGGAGAGAGTGGAAAAAGTCAAAGTCAACAAAAGTCAAAGTAAAAAAGTCAACCCCGAAAAAGTCAAAGACGAAGCCGACATCAAAGAAATACTTAGTGGGCCCACCCGCACCCATCTAATGGGCCGGGTCAGCCCATTATTGTATTTAAAAGAAAGCTTAAAAAGCCTTATGCCACATTAGGCCTAAAAGCCTAAATCTGCCAAACCATTAAACAAGTCCAAAAGGACTTAACTGGCTGTGTATATTTCCGTTAAGTTATAAGCCGCAAGGGACTAACGATGCAAACAAAAGGACTAAAACTGCTAAATACAAGGATTGTGGCTGCAAATCGACATATCACTATGAGGGACCAAATTTGCCCAACTCCAAAACTTCACACATAAACAAAAAATAGGCGCAAAAAAAAGAAGTACTGTACTTCTTCTTCCCTGATTAACCCTAATCCTAAAATTTTCCCACCATCATCTTCATCCCCAATCCCTTAACCTTTTCACAATTCGTCCCTACACACTACACCCACTAACCCTCGTTACCACTATACCCAGTCAACAACCCAGTCAAACATAAAACTTTTTCCCGCCAAAACCCATAACCCCACTATTTATGTGTCTTCTACTTTCTGTCACTATCCCTCGACCTCTACTCCCTAAAACATCACTCTCAACCTATCCCCACCTCACATGGTCCCATGTCATTGTGGCAATCCCAAGAGATGCTATTGGCTGATGAAGACTATAACCAAGAACAAGGGCTGAGATCAAATGACTTGGTGGACACTCAATTTGGATGGCTAAGATGATGCTTTTGACTCTCCTCAGCAAACTAGCACAAGTAGCACACTACAAAGAAGAAACTAGTCTATAAATGGTTTAGGTCTTTCAATATAATAGTGTAATTTTTAATTTCAAGTCAATTTTGATTTTCTGCACTTTATTTTAAAGCATTGTAACCAAGTTATTGATTAATTAAAATTATGTTTTAAAGCTCAATTTAAAGTTCTGATTTCCTTTTATGCAAAGTTAATCTCATTCGTGTTTTAAGTTCATACAAATAAGTGTCCAAAGTTTTATCTAATCTGTCCTAAATCTTTTACTGTTCTATCAAGTGTTCTTGTGCTATTTGGAATGAATTGTGGTGTTATTCTATGCTGCTTTAGACGAAGGATCAAAAATGGACGGATCCTTGCGTAATAAGCTTTTCAGAACATGGATTAGTGGGTTAGGATAATGTTAGTACTTCTGCAAAAGCTTTGGACCCTTGTAAGTTTTTTTTTAGTTTTGCTTATTTTTAAGCATTTGCTTATTCTGCTTATTGTTTGCTTTTTGCTTGCTTAATTCTGCTTATCTTGCTTATTTTGTCCTTAAGTAGTGTAAGATGCCTAGTTTAAAGTTTAGTTATAGCCTGTTTTAAAATCTATTATGTTCTTTCCAATTTTCAGTTTAAAATGCTTATTAGCTTATTTCAATAAAAAGTGCTTATTTCCATGAGAGTTATGCTTATATGACCTTAATATACCTAGTACATTATCTGTTTTCAAAAGTTAAGGCTTATTTGGTTCTGTTTTAGTTTTTATTTGGATTCTCATTAGTTAAAGGAGTGTTTGGGTTAAGAGTTCATAATAGGTCAAAAAGAGGTATAAACTTTCTTGGGTTCTCAAGACAATTTTCAAAAGCTTTAATTAGGTATTAAGGATGGTTTTAATAAGCCTAGAGTTGTTTTTGTCAAGTTTTTAAGTCTTTACTATCAAATGTGCAAGTATGCAGTCTTGAAGTTTGATCAGAGAGCTCATTAGCCAATTTTCTTAAAAGCTCATTCAAGTTGTAGTTTGTGTGTCTAAATAAATGTCTTATATTCACTTGTTTTCAGTTTCTAGTCTTTTACTTTAGCTATATTGAGTCTTAGAATTACATCTCAAATTTGTCATTAATTTCAAAAAGCCAAAAACATAGATAAACTGTCCATTTCAAATTGCTTTTTCTAGCTTAATTCTTAATCAAATTCCTTAATTCCAGCTTATTTGTGTAATTTTAGAGTCAATGTTAATCTGTTTTTAACTTTAAGCTGTTATCTTTTACTTATTTAGTCTAAATTGTAGTTTAAAAGTAGCCATATAGCCTGTTTTTCCTTTTAAAGCCCCTTTTTTATTTGCTTTTTTTTAGTGCTTATCAGCTGTTCTTATTTGCTTATTTTTTTTATCCTTGATGCTTATGAGGTCTAGGGGTAGGCCATTCTTTGGCTTATTTGCTTTGCACTAGCTTTTTAAGCCTTAAAAAGCTTAAACAGTTAGTGCATAAACCTTAGACTTAAATAAGCAAACTGTCATCTTTAAGCTTAATTTCTGGCTTATTTAGAACTTTTCAAAAATAATTCCAAGTTTTAAAAGTTCTTATTTTTAACCCCTTAACAACTTTGCTTTTAAAAGTTTTTCCAAAAAAAATGTTGGGAAGTTGGGAATTAGTCACCAGTTATCGAACCCGGGGACCTCAACACAACATAACCAAACATTTTTAACAACAAACTCTCCGCTACACAATTCCCTTGGGTCTTTTCTGTTAGAATTTTGCACTATTAGTTACATAACCTTTTTTAGGCCATTTGCTTATCAGCCATAATTGGCTTAATTCTAGTTTATTTGTTTAGCACTTTTCCAGTTTCTTATTTTTCTTCGATTCAGCACTTGTCTCTAAACACTTTTCCTTAATTTTTCAGATTTTTCCAAATTAGTCTTAGTATTTTTAATTAATTTTTCTTATTAAAATAGTTTTTAATTCATAATATATTAAATAAAAGTAAAAAAATATAATTCTTTTTTTTAAAAATTTCTTTTATCATTTAGGACTTAGGAAAATTAAATTTGCTTTCGTAAGTTTAAATTTGTAGAATTTGTTTTTTTTAAGAACGGGTTTCGATCCCGTTCTCGTTTTCTTCGCGTTTTTAACTTTAAATTCTTTCGTTTTTGGTTTACTTTTAATTGTTCTAGCATTTTTGTCATTTAGGGTTTATAAAAGTAATTTAATCATTTTAGGATTAAAATTTCATGTTTTAGGTTTTTAAGTCGCGTTTTTACATTTTTAAATTCGTTATTGCTTTCGTTTTTAGTTTGCCTTACTTATTTTTCCCGTAGTTTTAGAAATCAAATCCAATAAAATCTTGTTCCATTCAAGCATCAAATTTCAAACTGACTTTCGACTTTCCATTGCTCACCTCGTCGGGGATAAACGACCCGGGAATATCATATACTTTCGGATATATATATTGATTCTCTTTGTGGATTTTGACTTGTCACCTTGGTCAAGGGTGATTGGTTGGGATTTGCTTGTGTATTATTAATATTATATATATACTACAAAGAACCAATCAATTTTTGGCGCCGCTGCCGAGGAGGAGTGTAAGCGATTGTCGTTTCGACGTTTGACAATTAGTGCTTTGAAGATCCTTCCTTGTGAAGTTATAATTTTATTTTCTTTATTAAAAATAAAAAAAATTATACAAAAATATTTTTCATTTTCTTTTATTAGTATATTTAATAAATAAAAACAAGAAAAAAAATATATAAAAACATTGTCCTAAATAAAGATAAACAATTCATCATCAATATAATGCTCTCAACTTGAGCATTATCATAATAAGTTCCCGAATCAAAGATTCAAAACTTGCCTTTGTGTCACTTGTGAAGTACGGCTCACCTTTAATCGATTAACAAACTATAAGAGGGGTATAAGGAGGGTTGTTCCGAGGAACTACGACCCTAAAGGAGAAAGATTTTAATAGCTTCGCGCTTTCCCGCTCCTCCGCTCCTTTGTGCGTTTTTCTTTTAGAGAGCTACCGTGAAGCTTGTTGATTAATTGGTTTAAGTCGTCTCATATAATTTTGTCCTTTAATAAAATGAATTGTTTAAAAAACCTAAACAACTCGAAAATAATCTTCTTTTTCTTCTTATCCATTTAATTCTTTTCTTAACCCTCTATATTGTTTAATTCTTATGGCGTCACTCGATTATCGTTCGAATTCCCTCTTCACGTTTAAAGAGTGTTCGTCTTGTGGAACTTTGCACAATAAATCGTGTGCTTGTTCAAAAGGGGGTTTCGTTGGCAAATTTTTTTGTGATCCTAATAAAACACCCGACTCGTCTCAACGACCCCCTCATAATTGTCCCAATTGTGGAGACCCGATTGATGGTCTATATTGCCGACAATGATGAGCAAGGGTGATTTTGATAAGCACTTAACGTATCGGACGGGTATTAATATTTATCGGATATTATTCGAGTTAAACCACGACTTAATAAATATGTATATTTATTAATAACATACACTTGAACGTGTGTAATCGTATACTTTCCCAAGAGCCATCAAGTCATGACAAATACAATTAACATGTGCACCACCACACAAGTGATAACAATATATATAAACTAGTACTTTATTGTAGTTTATGCATTAAGTCGTTAGCCTAAACTTGTAGGCTAAGGCTGGCCGTATTTACTTAGGTATTTGACGGTGTGATTCATTTGCCATACTTGGATATATTTATCATTTTCAGAGGACTACTTACTAAGGTGAGTTCATAGCCTCATGTTTTACAGTTATTTAAATGATTTACATCTTTGGGGTTAGAACATGCTTTGTTTTACAAATTGGACGCAAGTGTACATTTTATACTATGATTACGTGTTTGCCTAAGTAGCGATAACCCACGAGGCCCTTATAAGCATGAACTTCAATTGACTGAGGATTGAGAGTGAGCGCGAAATGTTATAAATAGATTGCCCGTGAATGATGTTCTAACCCGCAACATCTCAAATCCAACATGGTATACGTTTGTTGTCCGGCAAACCGGCACAGTGAGCGCTACTCACCCAAACGGGGATGTCAATCCCAAATAGATCTATTTATAACATTCGCGCTCACAATCTAGTAATTGACAGTTCATGATAAAGGGCTTAGTGGGTTATCGCTACTTAGGCAAACACGTAATCATAGTATAAGATGTACACATGCGTCTAATTTGTAAAACAAAGCATGTTCTCACCCCAAAGATGCAAATCATTTAAATAATTGTAAAACATGGGGCTATGAACTCACCTTAGTAGGTAGTCCTCTGTGAATGATAAATATATCCAAGTATGGCAAATGAATCACACTGTCAAATACCTAAGTAAATACGGCCAGTCTTAGTCTACAAGTTTAGGCTAACGACTTAATGCATAAACTAAAATAAATTGTTAATTCATATATACTGTTATCACTTGTGTGGTGGTGCACATGTTTATTGTATTTGTCCTGACTTGATGGCTCTTGGGAATGTATACGATTACACACGTTCAAGTGTATGTTATTAATAAATATACATATTTATTAAGTCGTGGTTTAACTCGAATAATATCCGATAAATATTAATACTCGTCCGATATGTTAAGTGGTTATCAATATCACCCTTGCTCATGAAATACCCTTAGGTTTTCTATAATTACAAAAACGGTCCCTATGTTTATGAAAATATAATATTTACACTTTAAACCCTTAGGTTTCCACATTTACACTTTTAGTCCTTTAACTTTACAACAATTACACTTTAGGTCCTTATGTTCTCAAAACAGCGCCTTAATATTTTAGAAGTGACAAAACAGCCCCTAGACTTTATAGAAACAGTTTTTGACAGTTTTAACCCTCAAGTTTACAAGTTGACACCATTAGTCTCTTAACTTGTAAAAATCGCATTTTAAGTCCAAATAAGTTCTAACAAGTGGCAGTTGGTTTTATTAACTCCAATAAGCTACATAAGCTGTCATCAGCTTATAAATAAGCTCGAATGAGCTTATTTGAGCTTATTGGGCTCGTTAGCATAATAACTCTAGCCCGAATGTTTTTAAAAGTCCATTAAGGTTTCAATACATGATCTAACTTATTTTTCTAGTCTCAATAAGCACTTATGGGTCTGTTTTTATTGCTCGGCTTATTTATAAGCCAATAAGCTTGTTAATGGGCTTTTAGGCCCATTAAGAGCTCGATAAGGGTTACGCATGTTCAAGTTGATCCATTATAGGTCCAATAACTTTTCTAGGTTTATAATAAGCTTACTAAACTGAATAAGCTCACAAATAAGCTGTCTAAGCTTATTCATGGCTTAAGGGCTCTCGCTTGGTTACGGTAATGAGATGTCGAGCCTATTAAGGGTCTGATTTGGTTTCTAATAAACATTAAGGTCCACATTGCTTCAATAAGTCTATTAGGCTTCTTAATAAGCACAAAGAGCTTATTAATAATCTGTGGGCCCCATGTTATGGCTTGTTGGGCCTGTTTGGGTTTAATGAGCCCATTTATGGCCCGTTAAGGTTTCTTATGTACATTGTTTATCCTAACGAGCTCAAGAACCTTGTAAGCCTTTGATAAGTTCAAGTGAGCTTATTTATAAGCTATGGGCCTCAACCAACGGACTGTTGGGCTTGACGAGGCCCATTAGTGGTCCATTTTGCTAAGTATCCACATAAAGGTTTCGCCAATAGTTCTAGCAACCAAAAATAAGTTTGTTTATTTTATATAATGGTCGTGTTCATCACATGCATGCGTTTATACGATTAGTATACTCCTTCCCAAGCCACAATATCGTGTTTACGTGAAACATTTACGTATAGTTTTCGTAAAATTCGTGTGTAAGAGTTAGTGTTCACGTTGGTGTCTACCCTTGCATTTGAACGAAAACGTTTAGCTTTTGCTTATCATTAAAACTCATTTTACACGTTCCTTTGTATTCTAGCACCACACAAGATCGAATATATGTATATATATGTACGTGTGCCACGCATGGGTTAAACCATGCGTGTTCACGCCTACGTAAATTTGTTAATCACATATTAACGTGACCTATACGACTAGACATCAAAGAAACAATTAAAATACGAAGTGTATAAGCTTGAACGCGACTTACAAAGAGTCCTAGAGTCTTGGTGTGTGTTGGGACGAGTAGATTGGCAACCCAAGTGGATTATACCTAACATATATCGACTCTAAACTTCGAATCTTATTAAATAACCCAAATTCTTAACTCGTGTACCCTTTTATGACTTTGTATGAAGACCTAGTGTTATTTGTAGGTTTGAATGAGATACTGAGGGTGTTTGTTTGCGTCTTACGACCCGAGATAAGAGAAACAATATGTTTTGTTTGAGAGAGAGTGTTTAGTGAGTTTATGAGTTTTCAAGAAGTGTTTTATGTCATGTATGATTGAGTATACATAGGCTTAAGACATGGTTAGCTTTCTAGTTCCTTTAGCTAAGCCAAACCATGCCCTAAGCTAGTGGTTTATGGTTTTCTAGTTATCAAGACATGGTTTTGCTAATACAACCTAGTACAATCCTTAATTACCATATATTTATACAAGATTTACCTAAGATTTGAAGATCTTTGATTTCATATATGTTTTTGTTGCCGTAGGTATCCAAGAAGCACAAAAAGAACAAATGGTTATTATCCATTATGAAATAAGGTGTCTAGGGAACACATTGTACATGTCTTAATTAATCCCTAGATGTGCATGTACTTAGTATAAGGTTTAGGAAGATTTCTAGTTTATTTTGGGTGAGGGACGTATAGGATCAAAGGAAAAAGGGAAATTTTGAAATCTTGCTAGGATTATACAAGTACAAGGTTTAATTAAAAGTTAGTTGTACAAATGTAGTGCAAGAATCCTTGTATTATGATCTTTGTTTACCTACATTCGGCCATAATGGCTTAATAACACAAGAATTGATTAAATTTTGTGTTTAAGGTTTAAAAGTGGGTATTGGTTTCAGTCTAGGTAAGTCTAGGTATTTCCGGGGTGTGTCTAAATGTATTTTATTACGAAACGTAAGCCGTTTATGTGACCAATAAAAAAATACGTAAAGTCATTAATTATCTTCTTAATAATTATATAACACTTGATTGATGTAAACCTTAATTTATTTGATGACCGTTTACATTGAATGATTATTTCTAGTCTACGCGATTTAGCTTAAAAGTTAAATTAAAAGTAAACACGTATTGGACCAAAATAAATAGTGACGAATCATAGGAGTCGTAAAATGACCTAAAATTGAGAAATGTTATATTAACTATTTGATGTTATCATTTATTATGTGGAAGGTTAGGTCATAACTTATTCTTTGTCGAAGAATTTTTTGATTCCGATCTTGAGGTTGCATTTCACAAACACACCTGCCACATTCGTGACTTAGATGGTGTTGAATTACTCAAGGGATCAAGGGGCTCAAACTTATACACATTGTCTTTGGAAAATATGATGTCTACCTCTCCCATTTGTCTCTTGTCTAAGGCATCCAAAACCAAATCTTGGTTATGGCATCGAAGATTATCCCATTTAAACTTTGAATACATCACTCAACTGGCCAATCAAGGAATGGTTCACGGGCTACCAAGATTAAAGTTTCAGAAAGATCACTTATGTTTTGCCTGTGCTTTAGGAAAAAACACGAAACACTCTCACAAACCAAAACCGCCTGTGCTAAAGACTTCATTCAAGAAAAGCTCTATCTGTTGCATATGTACCTTTGCGGACCAATGAGGATTCAAAGTATCAATGTCAAGAAATACATATTGGTGATTATTGACAACTACTCTCGCTTCACGTGGGTAAAATTTCTAAGATCAAAGGATGAAATCCCAGAATTCGTGATCAAATTTCTTAAAATGATTCAAGTTTGACTCAAAGCTTACTACATAGATATCGAGATCTCACACTAAACATCAATCGCTCGCAATCATCAACAAAACAACATTGTCGAAAGACAGAACTGAACTCTTGTGGAAGATTCATGCACCATGTTGATATTTTCAAAGGCTCCGTTATTTCTCTGGGCAGAAGCAGTTGCGATAACTTGTTATACACAAAATCGATCCTTGATTAGAAAATGTCATAATAAAACACCATATGAACTTCTCCATAACAAAAAACCTGACTTATCATATCTCCACATCTTTGGTGCTCTTTGTTATCCCACCAACGATAGTGATGATCTTGGCAAGTTACAGCCGAAAGCAGATATTGGAATCTTTGTCGGCTATGCTCCAGCAAAGAAAGCATTCCGAATCTACAACAAAAGGACCCATTTAATCATTGAAACCATTCATGTAACCTTTGACGAGCAGACAATGATGGCTTCTGAATAATTTAGGACCCGCCCCTCAACTTATGACTCTTGGAACACTTAGTTTAGGACTCGTGCCAAATCCTCCTTCTTTAACACCATGTATACCACCTACAAAGAATGATTTGGATATCTTGTTCCAACCATGGTTTGATGAGCTCTTAAATCCTCCACCAAGTGTTGTTTCTCTAGTTCATGCAATGGCTACTCAAAGACCTGCTGATCCAACCGGTTAACCTGTGTTAACTTCATATGACCAAGATGCACCATCATCAAGTAACCCATTGACACAAGAACAAGAATATTCTCTAATTATCTCTCAAAGTGTTGAAGAATCCTAAAACACTACACTTTCATGATTATCCACTTCATGAAACTCTTCATGAAGACTCGACTTCTCAAGGATCGTCATCAAATGTGCGGCCATCCCATACTCCATTAGATCTTCTTGGTAAATGGACTAAGAATCATCCATTATCAAATGTGATTGGAGATCCTTCTCGACCAGTCTCCATAAAAAAGCAACTTAAGACTGACGCTATGTGGTGTTATTACGACACCTTTCTTACTTCAGTTGAACCGAATAATTTTAAAGAAGCAATGCAAGAAGAAATACATAAATTCGAGCGACTGCAACTTTAGGAATTAGTACCCTGTCCAGATTTCGTGATGGTGATCAAACTGAAGTGGATCTACAAACACAAGAAAGACGAACTTGGGGTGTACTCAAAAATAAGGTTGGATTAGTTACCAAAGGATATCGTTAGTATAACACCCTGTGTTTTCAAGTCATTGACGACGTCGATAAATCCGCAATGTACCTTTTGTATTGTACGCATTTGCGTTGAATCTTAAATGTTAAGCTAAATCGCGTAAGCTAAAAATTAGCGTTCAATGTAAACGGGCATCAAACAAGGGTTATATAATTATTTTAAGGATAATTATTAACTTTGTTCATTATTATTTTTATCGGATACGTAAAATGTATACGTTTCGCGATAAATTGCGTTTAGGCACTCCTGGAACCACCAAAACCTTTCTACGCTTCAACAAATACCCACATTTATACCCAATACATAAAAACTAGTCAACAACATCACATATATCATCTATATGCCGAATTGTGCGTGGATTGTGAAGGGGGGAGGGGAGGAGGGGGTGGGGGGGGGCCGGGGGGGTAAGGGTGGGTGGGGTGGTGGTGGGGGCTGGGGGAGGGGGGGGCGGGGGGGGGGGGGAAGGCGGGGGGTTCGGGGGGTTGGAGGGGGGATGCGTGTGTGGGCGGGGGGGCGAGAATGGGGTCGGGGGGGTAAGCGTGGGGGTATGAGGAGGGGGGGTGGGGTTGGGCGAGGGGGGGGGAGGCTTGGAGGGGGGGGGGGGGGGGGCAGGGGGGGCTCGGGGGAGGGGTGTGGGGGGTGGGACGGGGGGCGCGCTCAGCTCGGGGGGCCGGGGTGACCGCTGGGGGGGAGGGGCGGGGGTAATTTGTCGGTGGGTGGGGTGTGGTGGATCCCAGTGGAAGGGGGGGCGTGGAGGGCGTGTGGTGCGGGATCGATGGGCGGGGGAGGGGGGGGGGGGGGGCCGTTGGGATCTTGGGTGTAAGGGGGGTGATTGGTGGAGGAGGGTGGGGTGTCAGGAGGGGTGGGGGAGGGGGGGGGGGTAGGAAGGGTGTTGGGGGGTGGGGGGTAATATGTATGGGGGCCGGCCTGGGGAGGGGCAGGGTGGGGTGGGGGGGGGGGCGGGGGGGGGTGGGGGACTGGGGGGGGGGGCGGGGGGGGTGGGACGGAGACGGTGTGAGAGGTGTGGGGGGACAGTGGTGAGGAGACGTTTGTGAGGAGGATGGGGGGGGTGGGGAGGGGCGGACTTGGGTGGGATGGGTTGGAGGGGGGTGGGGTGTGGGGAGTGAGGTGATGGGGGGTGGGGGGGGGAGGGGGGGGGGGGGGGGTGGGGCTGGGGGGAGGGGGGGTGGAGGGGCGGGAGAGGGGGGGGGGAGGGGGGTGGGTGGGGGCTGGGGGGGGGCGGGGGTGGGGTGGGGGGGCGGGAGGGGAGGGGGGGGGTTGGGGGGGGGGGGTGGGGGGTTTTGGGAGGGGGCGGGACCTAAGGAGGGTAGGGCGTGGTGGGGGGGAGGCCGCCGGGGGGGGGAGGGGGATGCGTGTTGGGGGGGGTGGGTTTCCGGAGGGAGGTTGGGTCGGGGTGGGGGGGGGGGGTGGTGGGTGCGGGGTAAGGTGGGGGGGGGGGGGGGGCCGGGTACTGGGGGAGGGGTGATCGGGACTTGTGGAGTGGGGGATTGGGTTGCGGGGGGGGGGGATCTGTGGGGGGGACGTGGGGGGTACAAGGGTGGATGGGAAGGGGGGGGGGGGGGGGGATGGGGGGGGGGCGGGGGGGGGGGAGGGGGTTATGGGCTTCTGGGTGGGGGTGAGGGGGTGGTGCGGGTGGGGGGGGGGTTGGGGGGTGGTGGGGGATGGGGGGGGGGGGGGGAGGGGGTGGTGGAGGACACCCCCCCAACCCCCCCCCGAGCCAACCCCCCCCCCCCGCGTGGGGCGGGGCAGGAGAGGGGGGGGGGAGTTGGGTGTGTCGGGGGGGGGGGGGGTGGGGGATTGGCCGGCGCGCAGGGTTGGGGTGGTGTGTGTTGGATGGGGGGGGCGGAGGGGCGGGTGGGGGTTGGTGTTGGGGGTGGGTGGGGGGGGTTTGGGTGGGGGGTCGGGGGGGGAGGGGGGGTGGAGGGGTGTTAGGGGGGAGGTCGGATGGAGGGGAAAAACAAGGATGGATTAGTTGCCAAAGGATACCGTCAGGAGGAGGGGATTGATTTTAAGGAATCATTTGCACTTGTTGCCAAAATAGAGGCCATTCGTAACTTTATTGCAAATGCTGCTAACTAGAACATGACAATCTATCAAATGGATGTTAAAACGGCTTTCTTAAATGGCAAGCTTCACGAAGTGGTCTATGTTAGTCAACTGGAAGGATTCATAGATAAAGACAAGCCAAATCACGTGTACAGGCTCAAAAAGGAACTCTATGGTCTTAAACAAGCTCTACGCGTGTGGTATGATATGCTGTCCAGCTTTCTACTATCACAAGAATTCTCCAAAGGTGCAGTCGATCCAACACTATTCACCAGGAAAGCAAGCCGCGACATTTTATTGGTACAAATATATGTCAACGATATAATTTTTGCCTCTACTAAACCTGCTATGTGTGACGAATTTGCTAAAATAATAACTTCTAAGTTTAAGATGTCGATGATGGGAAAAATGTTTTACTTTCATGGTCTTCAAATTTCTTAAAGTCCCAGAGGCATCTTTATTAACCATTCTAATTATGCTCTTGAAATAATAAAGAAATATGGTATGCTATCTAGTGATCCCATTGACACCCCTATGGTGGAAAAAAGTAAACTGGATGAAGATCTACAGGGGAAACCAGTCGATCCCACACATTACCGTGGTACGATTGGTTCCTTAATGTATCTTACATCCAGTAGACTAGACCTTATATTTGTAGTGTGCATGTATGCCCGGTATCAGGCAAAGCCTACTGAAAAGCACTTACATGTAGTTAAGCAAATCTTTTGATACCTGAAAAGAACAATTAACATGGGTCTTTGGTATTCGAAAGATTCTTGCATTACTCTAACAACATATGCAGATGCAGAACACGTCAGGTGTCATGATACTAGACGAAATACATCTGGAAGTACTCAATTCTTAGGGGAGAAACTTGTTAGCTGGTCATCTAAAAATCAAAAGAGCACTGCTATCTCTAGTACATAGGCTGAATATATAGCTTTATCTGGGTGTTGTGCTCAAATCATATGGATGAGATCACAACTAATAGACTATGGGCTTAAATTTAACAAGATTCCTCTATATTGTGATAACAAGAGTGCAATCGCTTTATGCTGCAACAATGTTCAACACTCGAGATCCAAGCATATAGATGTGAGATACCACTTTATTAAGGAGTAAGTGGAGAACAGAGTACTGGAACTCTACTTTGTCAAAACCGAATATCAACTTGCAGACATCTTCACAAAAGCTTTGCCACGAGAAAGATTCAACTTCTTGGTCAAAAAGCTGGGTATGAAAAGCATGTCTCCTGAAACGTTAAAGAGTCTGACAGAAGAAGAGGGCGAGTAATGGTGGTAACTCGTGGTATATCCTGTGTATCATATATATATAAGAAAATATAAAAACACAAAAAGATTTTTCATTTTAATATAAATTTTTCAAAAGGAAAATAGAAAATTAAAAAAATCAGAATATACAAAAATATATATCTCTGACATGTCTTTTGAAAATCGATAACATTTACGGCCTTAGAAATGTCATTTAATAATGATACGAGGCTGTAAATGAAGTTCAAGAAGAGCATGTGTTAGGCTTTGGTCTAGTAAATGATGATCAAGCACAAGTTTTAGAGCTTCTAAATTACCGGCTCTCTCAAATATACATATTTTAAACCTAATTACTATTGCTCCAGAAAGGCGACAAAAAACCACATATACACATCTATAACAATGGAATAGATACATATGATTGCTCACCCTTAACTCAAACAAGCTAAAGGCATCAATTATCTTAAGTACCAAAGGTGGGTACCCGAATATTTTCAAGGCTTGTAATTCTCACAATTTTAGGTAGGTTGATTTTGTGCTAGTTAAATTAGTCAACTCCGGTTGGATTTGCCGTTCTTACAGAGAGTTTTTTAATTTGAAAGCATATATATTATATTTCTGAAAGATCAATTGGTAAAAAATTTAACAGGACAAAACATGGAGGGATAATCGATTATTAAATTATTTTTTTCTATTGGCTCCCTCCAAACTTAAGGTTGAACATTGCCCTCATGTGATAACTGATAATGAGATAAAATAGGAAAATTAAGGGGAAAATGGTACTTCCGGCCATAGAGATACTATAAGCTACTAAGTGAGCTATCTTGAGCAGACTTCATAATTTTCCAAATCTTCAAGTTATATAACCTGCATAAAAATAAACACACAAAAGCACATAAAAAGAATATATTTTTGTTGTTTTTTTAAAAAACAAACAAAGGATATGAATGGAAGAATGGAGGAGGGACTCCTTAAGTGAAGCACGGGTTACCTCCTGAGAAGCGCTTAATTTTTAAGAGAGTCATTAGCTAGACTCGAACTTGGTAAGTTATTCTTTGGGAAAAAAGGGAGTAGACTGCTGCCTCTTGGTCACTTATAATCTATCATATTTCTTGATATAGTTTAAGTCGATGGCCATTAACAATAAATGTTTTTCCATCTTTTTCGTAGAGTTCAACATATTCGGATGGATACTGGTGTTTCACTATGTATGGTCCTAACCAGCGAGATCTGAGTTTCAGTTGTTTGAATTTATACTTTGAGTGAAAGAGCAGGACCTTGTTTCCTTATTTGAATTCTTTTCTCATCCTTAGCTTTCTATCGTGCCAAACTTTGGTTCTTGCTTTGTATAGACGAGAGTTTTCATAAGCTTGGTGTCTAAGTTCGTCTAATTCGTGTAACTGAAACATTCTTTTCTCACCAGTAGTGATAAGATCAGGATTACAGTTCTTCAAAGCCCAGTATGCACAGTATTCAATTTTAAATGGTAAGTGGCAGTTTTTTCCATATATGAGTTTGTAGGGTATGGTACCGTATAGGTGTTTGTAGGCTATAATTCAAAAGCCACAGACGCGTCATCAGGTTTTCTTGAGCAAATAGCAAGATTGTCTTTAAACAATCTTTTCAAGTATTCTTTTAAGGGGCTCTGTTGTGTTTTTAACTTGACAATAGTTTGAGTGGTGATATGATGTAGAGAAATGGTGGTTTAACTCATATCTTTCATGGTTTATTTTCCATTTTTTATTGCAGGAACGTGTGTAAATCGGTCGATGATTAGGGCTTTGGGCATTAAAATGGTCATAATAGTTTCTTTAGAAAGTGATACACCACATCGGGCATTATTTGGTTGGTAAGCTGAGCTTCGACAACATTTAGATGAGTAATCAACAGCGACAAGATGTATATCAAACTTATGTGATTTTGGGAATGGTCCCATAAAGTCAATACCCCATATATCTAAAAACTCACATACTTGAATGTTGTTTAAGAGCATCTCATCACGTTTCGATATATTTCCCGTCTTTTGGCATGCTTCGCAAAGTTGAACTAGAGTATGAGCTTCTTTTATGATCGTGGGCCAGTAAAAACCTGAGTCTAGGACCTTTTTAGTTGGTTTTATTGTCCATAATGTCCACAGGTTGGTCCGTTAGTGACATTGATCCTAGAAAATGTTCGGGTTTCCGATACGGATACACAATGTCTGATATTTCCATCAGACATACTTTGGAAAGAGGTAGGTTTCTCCAGAGTAGTGTTTGAGGTCAGAGAAAATTTGTCTTTTGTTGGTTTACGTCGTCCCCCCTTTTGGTATAATATTAGCTACAAGTAGTTTGCAAAAACAGGCGAACCATTGATCATCTTTTGTGTGATTTCCATAGGGTCTCTCCAGGAAAGTTATCATCTACTTCACTGTCATCACTTGACTCGTCATTTTCAATTTGGGACAAATGGTCAGCTGCGACATTTTCTGTACCTTTTCTATCCTTGATTCCTATGTTAAATTCTTGTAAAAGTAGTATCCAACGAATAATACGGGGTTTTACATCTTGTTTCTTAAATAAATGCTTTAGAGCTGAATGATCGGTGTGAACAATAGTTTTTGATAGAATAAGATAGGATCTAAATTTGTCGAATGCAAAAACTACAACCATAAGTTCTTTTTCGGTTACGGTGAATTTTTGTTGAGCGGGATTTAGAGTTTTGCTTGCGAAGTAGATTGGGTGAAAGTTTTTACCATCTTTTTGACCTAAGACAGCTCCAACTGCGAAATTACTTGCATCACACATAAGTTTAAATGGAAGATTCCAGTTTAGGCTTACGATCACAGGAGCACATGTGAGTTTCTCTTTCAATAATTCGAATGCTTTTTGACATTCATCATCGAATTCAAATGGAGTATCTTTTTCAAACAGCTTAGTTAGAGGTCAAGTAATTTTTGAAAAATCCTTAATGAAACGTCGTTAAAACCGGCATGTCTGAGAAAGTTTCTAACACCTTTGATATTGGTAGGGGTGGAAGTTTTGAGATTACGTCGATCTTTGCTTTGTCAACTTCAAGTCCTGCGCTAGACACTTTGTGTCCAAGTATAATTCCTTCTTTGACCATGAAGTGACATTTTTCCTAATTTAGGATAAGATGAACATCTTTACAATGTTGGAGCAATTTATCGAGGTTGTTTAGGCATTTGTAGAAAGAGTTTCCATAGACTGAGAAGTCATCCATGAATACTTCGACAGATTCTTCGATCAAGTCGTGAAAGATTGCCAACATGCATATTTGGAATATAGCTGGGGCATTCCATAGCCCGAAAGGCATTCGCCTATAAGCGTATGTTTCGAAAGGACATGTGAATGTTGTTTTTTCTTGATAATTAGGATCGATAGGAATTTGAAAATATCTAGAAAAACCATCGAGGAACCAGAAATATTTATTTCCTGGGAGTCTTTCTAACATTTGATCCATAAACAGCAAAGGAAAATGATCTTTTGCGGTTGCTTCATTCAGTTTACGATAATCGATGCATACTCGCTAACCCGTAACGGTTCTTTTTGGAACAAGTTCATCATTTTTGTTTGTGACAACTGTAATACCACCTTTCTTTGGTACACAGTGAATAGGACTAACCCAAAGACTATCGGCAATTGGATAAATAATACCGTTATCCAAGAGTTTCACAATTTCTTTTTTAACAACTTCTTGCATATTTGGTTTCAACCTTCTTTATTTTTGGACAATTGGTTTCTTGTATCCAGAGTTGCATCTTGGGTACTGCAGAATGA
Source organism: Tanacetum coccineum (assembly GCA_026074375.1). Lineage (NCBI taxonomy): Eukaryota > Viridiplantae > Streptophyta > Magnoliopsida > Asterales > Asteraceae > Tanacetum > Tanacetum coccineum. The sequence continues at coordinate 11,877 of BQNB010038014.1, read as the reverse complement.
TGGGCAGATACCAGGAATGTCAGTTGTTTTCCAGGCAAAAGCTTCCTTGTATTTTTTAAGGACGGATACAAGTTTGTTTTAATTTTGATGGAGCAGAGTAGTTTATGATGATACTGAATCACAGGGATGAGAGATGGTTCTTCGCATGAATACATATTCCAATTCATTAGGAGGGTTTTTAAGTTAAGATCCGTAGGTGTTTCTTCGAGAGCTGTCTTGATTAATATATTGGTTATGATGGTAATTTTCTCTTAATGTGGTTCTTCGGTATTCGGATTCAAATTCAGAATTTTCATCTTTAGGCCATTGCTAGGAATTAATTTGAATTCAAAAAAAAATTCTTCTTCGAGAATGGGTTCTTCAATGGAAGGAGGATTTTGCTTCCCTTCATCTATAAGAGAGTCGAAATCTTCTTCTTAAAAATTTCATCGACTACTAAACAGGTTCATGTTTGAGTAAGAGTGTTTCATCGCAGAGTCGATATTAAAGATCATTCGTTTAGTTCCAACTCCAAGATTAAGTTGTTTCTGTTTAACTCGAATGACTGCATCAGCAGTGTGAAGAAATGGTCGTCCCAAAATGAGGGGAACTTTGTTGTCTTCTTCCATTTCAAGAATAACGAAATTAGCAGGAAAGGTAAATTTACCAAACTTCAAATGAGATATTTTAGCTATTCCAACAGGGTATTGGAATGATCTATCGGCTAATCTTACACTCATTTGGGGTAGGTTTAAGAGTTTCGAGAGATAGTTTTACATATAAGGAATATGACATAAGGTTAATGCTAGAACCAAGATCGGCTAAAGCATTACAAGAGAAAGTTTTGTTGAAATTACATGGAATAAGGAAACTTTCGGGGTCTCCAAGTTTTGGTGGAACTTTGTTTAGGATCAATGCTGAACTTTCATCGCTCAAGAAAGCGGCAGAAATTTGTTTGATTTTATGTTTGTTGCTTATGAGCTCTTTGAGAAATTTTCCATAGTTAGGCATTCCGGCTAAGACGTCAACAAGATGTACGTTGATTCGGACGGCTCAGATCATGTCAAGAAATTTTCCGTATTGGGCTTCCATTTTTTTCTTTTTATGGCTTGAGGATACGGGCTCTTTGGTTTGTTATGGTTTGGTAACGGTGTTTATTTGATGGTTTTGTGGGTTGGTTTTTGTTGTGGTATGTAGGTATACGTCTTCATCACGCTATGAAGTTGATAGGGTTTCAAGGGGGTTTTTTTTTGTTCATTATCCAGGGTTATTGGGGATTCTAGGATTTACCATTTATTGTGGATTACGGCTTTCACCATGCTCATTAAGAGCTTGCATTGGTTGGTAAGCTTTAGAGTTTCTTACTCTGAGGGTTTGGTTTGAGTGTTTCTTGGAAGATATCCAGAAGGTGTCCAGATGGATTGTCAGCAACCGTCTGTAATACTTGTCTTGAGATTCTGGATTTGAAGCTTGATGATTTTTGGCTACTGTTTCGAGTTGAGTTTTGAGGTCCATGAATGTTTCTTTGACAAAAGTGTTAGTTGATTGCTAAGATTTCATGAAATCGTTGAATTATCTTTGAAGATCATACTGTTTGTCATCGGTGTTGGATCGGTAGTTGTCTCGATTGTAATCATTCTGTCCGGTTGAACGCCAATTATCGCGATTGGAGTCTCGATCGCAGTAATCATTGTAAAAACGAGTCTTATGAAATGTTTGCATGAATTTAGCTTCTTCTTCACGAGACATAGGCATGTCATCATCGTCAAGATCGGGGGTTGGTTGTTTAGCACGAGATTGGAGTTCTTACTACCGAGCATCCATTTTTATGGTCATGGCATCTATTCGGGCCATAATTTTGTTAGTATCGGTATTACTGCTACCTTCATCGGCGAAAGCAACGGCTTTCTTAAGAGATGTTTGGATTTTTTGATTTTTAGCCTAATCGAGCTTGAGTAAGACTTTATCTTCCAGAAGTTGATAAGCTTGATTTGGTGCTTTATAGAGGAAAATACCACCGGCTACGACATTTAGAACTTCTTGGGTTATTTCGCTGAGACCATGATAAAATATTTTGATAGTATTGCCTTTAGAAAGGTTAATTTTTCTATGTCCATGGCAGTTTTTCATAGAAATTTTTTAATACTGAAGCCTAAGCATCGGTTAGAGATTCATTTTCATGTTGAGAAAAGGCACGGATTTCTCCGAGGAGTCGGTTGAAAAGAGCTGAGGGGAAAGAATCAGCTAATGAAAGTAGTTCGTAGTTCATCCATGTTTTGATAGTTCCTTCATTGAGTTCGTCCAGCCAGGTTTTTGCTTCTCCAGTGAGTGATAGGGGAAACATCATTAGGCGGACAATGTATTTAAACATATCGCAGATTCCGAGGAATTCATGCATGTGTTTATGAGGATTGGTTTAGTTATACCATCAAATTGGTTTCTTTGACGGAGAGTCAAAGTGGTTACCTTTAATAGAAAATTCGTTTGTAGTTTCTGTAAGCAATAAGAAACACTAGCTAAACTTAATCTTGAGGTCGGGGAGGATTAAACAAGAACTTAGCCATATTATTTAGAGAGAAAAGGAAGATGTGTATGTGTTTTAGAGAGAGAAAGAACACACACACACACTTTGGTGAAATGATACAAATGAATCCTCACCCCTCCATGGAAGTATGGAGGGGGTATTTATAGGTCAAGACAAGGGAAACTATACTAACTTAACAATTTTAGTCCCTGCATGTCTTGCCTAATGATAACTAGTGTAATTCCGTATTAGTCAACATATTTTAAGGCCTAACAATCTTTCCCCGATATGTGGTCATAAAGGACATTACTTACAATGTTCTAATCAAGTATAATTACAACACAATAAGGACTTCCAAAGTGCTTCCAATGCTGAAGATGACATTTACGACTTCATGTCTTGATACTTGTACTCTAGCTTGGATCTTCTATGTCTTTACTTGTTCTGGAACCATTGTAGTATGCATGAGTTGGATTAAGTATCCCCCTAAATATGCAGCATGTCTTGAAAAGCTTTCTTCATAGACTCCTTTTTTGACGAAGTTTCTGAATCACCTTCCCCCCAAACCAACATCCCTATCTTGAGCAGATTCTCAAACTTTGATGTAGCTAGAAAAAACGTCTATTTGACATTAAAAACGTGCACAGCTGAATTTTGTAGAAGTAGAAAACCACATCAAATACTACTGCTACTTGTCATTAGGTTTGATGATATTCGTCTCCGCGTGGTACATGCGTGGAAATTCAGCAACAATTCTTATCACGTATGGCAGATTACTTCACAATACCATATTAAGTTAAGTGTATATTACTACTTCTCCTAGAGTTGACATGGTAACATCAAAGTTTAAATAGTACCGGAGGTACTAATTTACCCCCATGATGGTGGTGTACTCTTCCCTTCTATCGCGAAAGCATCATTGTCGTGTACGTCCATATACTCAAGAAGTTCTTGTCTTAAGCAAACTTCTGAAAAGTTATGAATGAAATTGAAGAACTTTGAAAGATTTTACTTAGATTGTGAAGTACCATTGACGTTCTATAGCTTCAAATATCCCGTGAGAATTGCTGATTACATCTCAACCTTTAAACTCTCTGGCTAACTTACCAACCTCATATTCTGTCGGCTATTGTTGTGATCACTTGGTGAGTAAACCGTTTTACAAACTTGGAAATAAAGTAGAAATCCCTAAATTATATTACTTAATCTTGCATTGTTGTTGATTGAAGAATGGTGCAAGATTAAATCTTTAAGTAACCTATACTCAACCAGAAAAGTATAAGAAGTACACTACCTCTTGAAATTATCCACATCTGCATCTACATGTGACACTGAGCACTACAACGTAACCTCCTTTAGTGATAGCTATAACCCGTGAGTATACAATGTAACTCCTTACATCAGGTATAACTAGATAAATCCAAGTCCTCAAATCATAAGATTGTATAAGTATTAAGCAAAGTCATCAACGTTAGATTTGGTTTGAAGAAAAGGGGCAGAAATAAAAAGGATAGGTCTCGATGATGAAATAAGTAGACACCTTCGTGAAACCCACTTTAATCTCAAATAAGAGATACCAAATCAACTTCGTGATCACTTGTCATCGTAATCCGAATCCTTAGCCATTTTGACGTTTTAGTGAATCTTATTCGAATCATTTTTAGTGTTATGTATCGTGTTTGTTGTGTTATTTTTGAGCTTTGAAATATTAATGGTTGTTAATTATGAGTGTGGGGACTAACAGTGCAATAACGATGCACTTTGGAGGGCTAACGTCTGAATTATAACTTGTAAGGACTAATGGTGTAAACTTGTTTCAACAATAAGGGTTAAGGACCAAATAATGGATGAATGGTGAATTGGTTTTAAGGTCTAGGGGCTGATTTTGCCAAATTCCAATTTTGTTAAATAATTGCAACGAATTCCCTCCTTTTTTCTATCTTTTTCGTTTGAAAACTTATAACAATGCAACGTTTAAAATTTTAATCTCTTGGAATGCTACGGTTGTTGTCGGTGAAAAGCAAATATACCACGTTGATCGAAAAACTATATCAGATCACCACCGTTTTAGGTTATATAGTCCAGTAACTAAATGTCCCGAACGAAAATCCCGAAATTACTTCAGTTTGTCGTTCACACTATCTTCTTAGTTGTTCGGTTCACAGGTTGTTCGGTTCACAAGTTGTTCGGTTGATGAAGTTGTTCGGTTCACAGGTTGTTCGGTTTACAAGTTATTCGGTTGATGAAGTTGTTCGGTTGTTGAAGACTACTAGATCGGTTCTCAAAGCTTTCTTAGTAGATCAGTTGCTTCACAAGAGAGCAAAACTGTACTATCGTCCTTGCTCCTAAAACCTTGGATCTTTGTTTTGTCTTCACCGTGTACCACAACCGAATAAGCTAACCTCAATAAGTACAAAAGCCTGATAATAAGCTTGACAATAAGCTCTTTCCACCACAAAAATAAGCCACGAGCAGCACCACGAATAAGCCAGAAGAAAAATGAAGATAAGCTTGTGACCAAATAAACTAGAACTAAGCTTTGAAAAGCTCCTTAAAACCACACATAAGCTCAAAAACAGAAACTAGAATAAGCTTATAATAAGCTGACTGAAAAAAATAAGCTACTAAAACTAAATGTAACAAACGTGTCTTGATTTTGAAACCAAGTGTCAACAAAAGCGCACTGCTACCTTCATCGGCGAAAGCAACAGTTCTTAAGAGATGTTTTGGTTTTTTTACTTTTAGCTCAATCGAGTTTGAGTAAGACTTTATCTTCAAGAAGCTGATAAGCTTGATTTTGTGTTTTATAGAGGAAAATACCACCAATTGCGGCATTCAGAACCTCTTGGGTTATTTCGTTGAGACCATGATAGAAGATTTTGATAATATTACCTTTGGAAAGGTTATGACCACGGTAGTTTAGGATCATTTCTTTCATACGAAGCCAAGCATCGGTCAGAGATTTGTTTTCATGTTGAGAAAAGGCACGGATTTGTTTGAGGATTCGGTCAAAAAGAGCTAGGGGAAAGAATCGGCTAATGAAAGCAGTTCGAAGTTCATCCCACGTTTCAATAGTTCCTTCGTTGAGTTCGTTCAACCATGTTTTTGCTTCTCTAGTGAGTGATAGGGGAAACATCATCAGGCGGCTAACTTCATTTTCAATATCTCTGTATTTAAACATATCGCAGATTCTAAGGAATTCATGAATGTGTTTATAAGGATCGGTTTTGGTTCTACCATCAAATTTGTTTCCTTTGACGAGAGTCACGTGGTTACCTTTAATGGCAAACTCGTTTGCGGTTTCAAGAATAGTGATTGCGTAACCGGGAGTCGGATCGACAACACGGTCGGCAGCCCACATGGGTTCATCATCCATTGGATCGTAATTTTAAAGAATATCAAGAAAGTGACGGAAGTGATTGATATCAAGAATTGGCGGGTAGACAATTCTCGGGTGTTGTGGTAGATTATTTCTTTGATCGTATGGAACTCTTCTGTTTCGTCGACGAAGTCTTCGATTCAGAGTGCGTTCAGGTTCGGGTAAGGGTTCAACAAGTTCAGAATTGGAAGCACGTGTATGCATCCAAGAGAGAAATTGTTTGGGTCAGTTTGCCAGAAAACTGTACGCGGATTTTTGAAAAAGAGGGGGAGTTAAAGTAATTTTTCAGGGTTGACTACAGAACAGCTTAAAAATCCCCAGCAGCGGCACCAAAAACTTTGATGTATTTTAAAAGCTTTAAATTTATAATGACTGAAAATACCAATTTTATTATAAGGAAACACACGGGTAAAAGTATAACCCACGCATATAGTATAATCTTTTTAGGTAAGACCAGGTCGTCCACAGGGATTTGAGTAGTGTTTAGATAATCAGAAAGAAAATAAACTTTAACTTGAAAATAACTTTTTGTTTTACCAATGATAATAAAGATGACTACTCGGATAGTTGAAAATAATTTATAAGT
>BQNB010038013.1:0-45696 GCA_026074375.1 Tanacetum coccineum | reverse complement strand
ATGTCGAGTCCTAATCTTAGCTAAAACCAATCTACCACATCACCAATGTATTTTAAGGCCTAAAATACTAACCAACCCACAATCAACCCATCCAAATATATACATCATTTGGATCTACACACAACTAAAGATTGGAAGACATGGACTCGATCTATGTGTAACAAATGTTACAAATGGACTAACTAGACTACATAACTTCGGATCTTGAAAATGACCGAAGTTCTTCTCTTGCACTTTAGGGAAGAAGGAAAGAGTAGAAGATTGGATCACATTTAAACAAGATTAAACAAGTTAAATGATCAAAGATTTAAAGAGATTTAGTGAGATCTAGATAGAGAAAGAACTGAGAGAAACTCATGCAAAAGGGTTATGAAAATAGTTAGAGGTGACCCACTATTTATAGGAGCTGAAAAATAGCCTGTCAGGAAACGGCGGTCCCAGATATATTAGGGGGCCGCTGAGAGGACCGCCATATTTAAGGGGGCCGCCGACAAGCGCTCCTGTTTTTGTCTTTTTGTGGTGACAAACTTTACTGGTAAAAGTGTAACATGTTTTGGGGAGAAAAGAACCAGATTTTGAATTTTGAAATAATTACCACATAAAACATTTCTTTATAATCCAAAAATAATTTGTCTAATTAAGTTTTGAAAAAATTATTTTGTTACATTTATAAAAATGTAAAGTTTAAGACAAAAACGTATTCCTTTAATCATCCTACAAGTTTAATGCTTGTTTGTACATACCTTATGTGATTTACGTCGGGTGTAAACCAATGTCCGTCATGATGCATACTTGAGACGTCGAGAGATGTTGATGCATGTATGCATTGATGATTTGTGATTACGAGTAACTTGCGCACTTTACGTTACGTATTACAAGGCATATGTTTGTCATCACCAAAACATAAAGAGATCGTATAGATTAAATATCATAATATTTGTAGTAACACTTATGGCTTTTTTTTGGTTTTCGGCTTATATATTAAGCTTTTAGCTTATTTGGTTTCGAGCTATATAAAAAGCTTATGGCTAATATTCGATTTGGCTTAATGGGTTTAAGGCCCATTGGATTTTGGTTTATATTTTGATCTTATGAAAAGAAGTATGGACTAAGTTTTTACTATCGGGCTAAGTATTAAAGATCGTAATGGGCCATAAGGTCCAATAACAAGTAAATGAATTTGTCGACTTTGTAAATGGACTAAAGGAATTATATTGGACTAAGAGAGATTTTGTTGGACTTGTCGGATGTAAAGGGGTTATGTTGCTATAGTTTGATAAAACGTGTTGAAGGTATTGATATTATGTTTGTCTCTTATTTAAACACTCTTGTGTAGGCGATTACAATGGAGAATACCCTATCCTATTCGATTCAATTCATCCTTTTAAATCGTCTTTAAATCTTAATAAGGAGTAGTTACCGTGTTTAATCTTTGAGTATTAACACAATCAACGTGCTTTTTATTCAGATCGTGGGTCGATTTGTTAAGGTTTTTTGCTTTTTGGGTTTTCTTTTTAATCGTTCTTATTAGGGTTTTAATTGTCAATCATTTGCTGCTACTATGAAAGTCGTTTAAATGTCGTTGTCCTGGTTTATACTAGGGCTCATTCGTTTTCAGATTAGGCGTAGACTCTTCTGGTTTCATTGTTTTCTTTGTTTTCGCCATTTTTAGGGTTTCGTTATGGTGAAGAAAGATGGTTCGAATATGAGAGAGGGTACTGCTATTAGGGTTAACCTGGATGAATCTGGTGCTACGTGTGATGGTAGTCCAAAGGTGAGTAACTCTTCTCCTTTGGTTTCTCCTACTGCTACTATTAACAAGTCCCGAGGACTGTATAGTATTGATGTTGCTGCCACTTTTGGAGTTCTATTAACATCTGTTGGTGACTTACACATGTTAATAAAGGATATTAAAGCTGGTAAACATGATGAATTATTATCCGGGATGACTAATGAAGATCATATGGAAACCATGGATGCATTAGGTACTATATGTACTTCAATTTAGACAGATAATAATAATGCTGATGTGATCTCTTGTAAGGTTTCGCATGTAGATGATTCAATTAATCTTAATGTTGATGAATCTACAATACCTAGTGACCCTATTGTTCAGTCTGTGGACATAAAAACCAAGTCAACAACTTATGTTAGAGCTGTGGGTGCAAATGCTAAGGATCAACCAAAAGTTAATTCCAACTTCCGTCCCTTGGTGGCGGATCCCGTAATTGATGGTATTAACATCTCTATTCCTCGTAAAGTTGTCGAAAAGGTTAGTACATGTTTTGAACACACTTTATATGGTTACTTTATTGGAAAGAGAATGGCGTTTCTAGTGGTTGAATACTATGCTAGGAACAACTGGGTAAAACAAGAGCTAAAAAGGATTATGAAGAATTCTAAAGGCTTCTTTTTCTTTAAATTTGATTCACGGGCTGGTCTAGAAGCTATTTTGGAGGGTGGTCCTTGGTTGATATGTAAGTCTCCGATCATCTTCAAGAAATGGTCGATGGATACTAGATTGCTTAAAGAAGAATTGACTCGCATTCCGATATGGGTTAAATTGCATGATGTTACTATTCAAGTTTTTGAAGAGGATGGTATTAGTTTAATTGCTACGTTCATTGGCAAACCTATTATGCTTGATTCATACAAAAGTTTCATGTGTAATGATTCGTAGGGTAGGAGTAGTTTTTCTCGGTGCTTAATAGAGGTAAATTCAGAGGCTGATCTCGTGGATGTTGTTACTATCGGTATTCCTTCACTTATTGGGGATGAATTCACCAAAGAAACCATCCGTGTTGAGTATGAATGGAGGCTGCCCAGATGTAATCTATGTAAGATTTTTGGTCATGTCCATGACCATTGCCCTAATAAGGTGGTGAGTCCTCATATTGTTAATACTTCTAATGTTATTACTCCTACTGTTGAGAAGACAAATGATGGTTTCCAGACGGTGAGTAAAAAGAAGAAGAGGAAAGGTAAATACAAGTCTACTAATGGTGGTCAGTTTGCTGGTCCGTCGGTTAAACAAAATGTTAGATATGAGCCAAAGGCGATTACAAGCGCACCAATGAAGGGAGCTACTAATGTGGGTAATCCATCCACATCATCATCTATGTTAAAGACTACTGGTACTTCTTTTAATCAAGATAATATTCCCACATCTAATACTTATTGTCTTAAGTGAAGAAGAAGAGGAAGAAGAAGATGTTGAAAATGTGTACGATGAAACGGCTAACTTATTTACAAAAACCGACAGAAGTTCATCTTTCACGGCTGCTATTGGTTAGTTTTTCTAGTTGAGTCATTTGTTCTAGGTGCATCTAGTTGTCTCTAGAATTGTAAGTGTTTATGGCATAAGCGCTAGTTTTAGTTTTTTTATCAAGCTGATTTTAGCTTGAGGTTAATGTGGTATCTCATCCACATTCCATCTGTACTTAACATTTTTTCGGTTTTAATATACTTTATCGAGGTAACTCTTTACCCAAAAAAATGTAATTCTTATTTAAAGTTTATATAAAAAGATCTGAAAAACATTTTAAAAAAACTTTATATTTTAGCTTAATCAACGTTCATCATGTGTTTTAAACTCACATATTGTGTACAACATAATATCAATAGTTAAATTTAAACAACACAAACCCTAACTTGCACGTCACTTAAACTAAGTTAAATCTTTCATCTAACAAAAATCTTTTACAAAATACAATTCGATATTAATACATAATGAATTTTTTACGTAAAAACTAAAATTTTGTTGATAAAATATAATGCCTAAAAACATTACTAATATTTTTTCACATCTTTACGTTTTGATAATCACAAAATATAAAAACATTCAACGTAAAATTAAACGTAAACAAGTAATTAGTAGTAAATTCTCATTTCAACAAATACATCACTTAAATGTATGAATAAATAAATGCTTAATACATTTTATGATCAAAGAAAATTTTTATTCAACCTCACACTTTTATAAAATGTTGTAAACATTTTTAAAACATTACAAAACATTTTCTACAATTAAAAGAAATATTTTATTCAAAATAAACATTTTGAAATTCAAATTTTCGGACCTAAAACGGCTAGAAAAGTTCCAGAAAATTCCTCCTACACAAAAGACAAACTGGGGAAGCCCTAGTCTTGGGCGGCCCCCTTAAATACACGGCCGACCCCCTTAAAATTAAGGGGACCGCCCACCTATTTAAGGGGACCGCCCCTAGGTAGACGCTCCCCCAGTTTGTCTAACATACTTGGACTTGGTCCCATAATTTTCACACCTGTTATACACTCATTCTTTCTGCTCAAAATAGCCCACATATCCTCTCTAAAATCCTTTGATCATTTAATCATAAAGCTTTGTTTCCAAGTGATCCAAGCTTAATTCCTCAAGTGCAAGAGAAGAATACTTTCATCATCAAGTGAAGAAGTATTACACCTCAAGTGTGTATTGCAATCTTGTTGCAACCATATCACATATTTGTAAATCAATTGTATATTTGATATTTGTGTGTAGTAGCTAGATCTTGGGGATCTTTGTAAGTATAGTTAAATCGTGGTGATCTTACCAAATAGTGTTAGATAGTTGTGATATAAGTAGAGTGGTGAAGAAGTCGTGAAGTCATGAAGAAGTCATGAAGTTGTGAAGTCGTAAACAAGTCGTGAAGTTGTGTTGTGATAGATTGGTTCTAGCTAAGATTAGAACTCGACATTTAGCTTTGTGTCGTAAATCGGTGTAAGCAACGTTGTGTACGGTTTTCTCCGCCATAAGGGAGTTTGTTGACATAGTGAAGAAAACTCTCGAGTTTGGTGCTCGGGGAGTGGAGTAGGGCGAAGAGGTGCTTCGTTACCGAACCACTATAAATCCTTGCGTTGTGGTTTGATTGTTCTTACTCTTATCTCTTGTCTTACATTACTTTCTCATATCATTTTATTGATTGTTTAGATAAGTATATTGTTTATATTGTGCAAGTGTTGAACTCACATAAAGTCGAATCTAAAATTTTACTAACAAATTAAAACCTTTAATTAAAAAGCGGTAAACTATTCAACCCCCCTTCTAGTTTTCCACAAATTTTAAACACGAGCAAATTTTTATATGTTCGTATATGCTAAACTAAAAAATTTAAAATAGATTAAATTTATGTGTAAACTCCGTGCGTGCACGGTACTTATAACTAATAAATAGTATTTGTTAAAGTGATGTGTCTTAATAAAATTTCAATAATTAATTTAAATGTTAAGTTTTTTTAGGAAACTGTTATAAGTTCATACTATAAAATTTGTGTCATTATATTTGCTAGTCTTTCAAAAGAAAAAAAATGCCTTTTCTTGTCGTCTTACATCTTATGTCATAAATAATATGGTTTGTCAAACACTAGAAAAACTGAGTATTTGATTATTGCGATATCAAACGAGATAATGAAATCCAAACACTATTTTTGAGAATCACGTTTTGTAACAGCATCTAAAACCAAGAAAAACCTACCATCTATGTGGAAGCTCCCGAGTCAGGATTATATCAAGCGACACGTGTACACTCATGCTAGCTGATGTTTGTAGTGGGTCGATGCTTGTAGCGTCTTGTGCTGAGATAACTCAAAAGATATTAAAGACTCAAGATACAGGCTTTTGCAATATAAACCAATATAAAAAAAATCCCTAATACAATTTTTGTATTGGTCCAAGGACATAGCGTTTTATCCTTATGGAGAACTGGAAATCACTGATGATGCAGGTGTAGAGCATTGTGATAGTCCAACTTTTAAGCAATAAACGAGTTCAATTATTCTGACAAACGAGGGAGCAAAAGATGGCTCTTGTGATTGATAAAATTAGACAAAGTTGTGGTTCGTTAGTTAATGTAAGTGAGTTATTTGTTTCACTAAAAAGTAATGGAGTTTATATTGTTGCCCTAGGAAAGACATTTTGAGATTTAAGGTTTAATAATCTCTTGGAAAAGCTAACGGATATTTTGGGTGTCCTTTACCTTTGGGAGTTATATTCCATAGTTTTCATGGGTGGATCATATAATTATTTTACAAGGCACCACAAATGAAGCTGTAAAACATTTACGAGTGATGAAAAAACCACAACAACAAATAACAAAGATAGCAAGAGAAATAATTTGGATGACTAAAAACCATGCCTAATATTATGCCTAAACTGTACGACAGTATCTTGTTTTGCAGCAGATCCACTGCTTGACACACATAATAAATTGTTTTCACACAGTTTTTTTCCAGAGAAAAGGTGAACATATATTAACTTTTCAAAAATACATCATGAACAATGGAGTTGGACAAGCCCCAACCCATTCTACTACTACAGATACAGATTATTCGTACAATAGAAACATACTAAAAGAAATATCTGACAATCCATATCTCTGATATAACCACTTGGCATAATTGACAACCCATTCCCTAGTTTGTCAGCAAGAATATGACATATGTTTACCATTTTCTCCCACCATAACCTCATGATTACATTTCCTCCAAGCTAATCCAATATAAAGCATTCAACCATCACCCATAACACAGAATGTGATTAGATTTGGAGGCATCATCTCGCAAGTTATAGCACCCTGTCATCACCTTAGAGGGGCTATACCCTTACTGACTACATTTCCTGAGTTAAGAACTGTGATAAGCACAACAAGCAACTACATCCTCACTAGAGTGCAATACCACAGAACATTTCTAGGCATCATCAGAAGAGGAACACACACCCTCTAAGAGATATCCCAACCAAACCTCCAATGGTATAATGCATAGACCAAGTAGACCCATCTTTCATATCTCACTATTCTATGCAACTTATACCATTCACCAAGCCCATATGCCCTTCACAGAGAGAAACCTACTTTATGATGAACAAAAGTCCCAAGACAGCCTAAAGAAACTACCTCAAACCATCCCTTATCCCAAGGCTAGATGACCGAGAATAGCTCTATAAACCATGTCAAGACCAAGCTCACCAAGATACAAAGCCATTCTCTGTTATGCACTTTAACCATTGTAAGTATCTGCACTGCTGATAAGGATCGAAAACACCTTTTCGGGAGGTCTTGGTTGATCAAAATAAACTAGATGGATCATTGTGTAGTTTTAGTGAGAGAAAGTAGAGAGAGGGGATGAACACCAAAAGATGAAAGATTAGATTGAAAGGAAAAATAGAAAAATGAACATCCACCCCCTCATGGAGAGCCATGAGGGGTATTTATACAAGAAACAAAAAGCTAACTATTCCTAGTTAACATAAATGACCCCTGCGTGGTACGCAGTGTCCAAAACTAGTCTAATTCACGTGTAAGATGCCAGCTTTACTAAAAGTGAGGCTAACAATCTCCCTCCAAGATGGCGTCACACGTGAATTGGTTACAATGTTCCCTACAAGCAAAAATAAAGAAAAATGATAAGAATGAAGTCCAGTATTCCTTGAGAATATCTTTGACGATCTACTTGAATACTCCAGCTTTATTTCTTCAGCTTGTAGACGAACGAAATGCTGAGGATGACATAGAAGTTTTCTCTACCGAACCCGGTTTTGATTGGATTTTTGCACATAACTTCCTGACATGACTTCAAAAACTTTCTTCATACGCTTCTGGTCATCACGAAGTTTCTGAATTAGCTGCATGTCTTGAGAATGCTTCATATTCTTGCACTTCTGGTCATGTCGAAGTTTATCAGAATCTGCATCTCATTTGTCATCCTTGAAGTTCTCTTATCCGAATACTTCGGCTTTGATATGAATTATGCTCTGAACTTCTTCAGCTCCCTCCCAAACAGACACCCCTTAGACTGATAAGAATTAGTACACCGATCTTAAGGGAGGGATGATATCATCAACATCGTCTCACTTAGGAAGCATCCCAGTCTTGATTGAATTCAGCCCAAAGTACACATTTTATCCCTTTACCGAAGTCGAAACCGTGACACCAAAGTAACAAGTTGAAGCACTAATCATCTCTGGTATGACTTGCTATCATCATACTCATGTGTACATCTTAAACCAAAGTACACACTTTATCCTATTTCCGAAGTCAAAAACGTAGCACCAAAATCAATTAAGACCCGAAAATGCACTTTTTTCCCTCCCAAAAAGACATGGTAAAACTTGCTACATCCAAAGTCAACTAAGTCCCAGTGCGTACGCAATTTCTAATCCCTCTAATGTATCGAAAACTGAAACATCAAAACGGTAACAAAAAAACAACCTAATATCGGATGAAAACAATTTTCTCCTGTTCACCCTCCAGGATGATGACTTACCGTGAAGGAATCACCCTACTCATGTGTACACCGTATCCTAACTGGAACTGGCTTACTTAGCTTCAATACCCGTGATTGCATAAGCAAAAACTCACGCGAGAAGAGGTCCGTCTCCTCTTTATAAATTCTCTCTTGATCAACCCGATCTAAATCCCCTTATCTATTTTGTAGGCTAATACTGATGACCACAGATAGACACAACTCAATGAGACGAACCCGAGAATGAAGCAAAATCCTCATGCAAGAAACAAGATAAACCAGCTAAATCGTCATGCAAGAATCGTTCATGCAAAAATCCAAAGAACTTATGGGCTTGTCCTTATCAAATATAACATGCAAATCAAAAGGACAAAAGAATAACAACTCAGACATCCACACCTAAAATTTGACAGAAAAAAAAAAAATAATGATATACAAACCCTTCGTTTTAAAAGCGTTTAGACAAACAATGAAAGGAATAAAGATATGATGAATGTACTAATGTAATCATGACTTTCTGCAAGGATTAGGAAAGTTACAAATTCTGGAAACTACATAAAAATTAATTTTCAAAAATTCAAAAATGTGGAATTTACTGTAGCAGGATTGCGACGGCGTCAGGAAAAAAATCCTGAGGCCGTCTCCTGCTCTATACAAAAAATTGTGTCGTTCTTTGGAAAATTTCTACATGCATAATCCTATAAGTTATTTCCTTTGGGAAAAAATTTCATAGGCCGACAAAAAAACGATTAACTCAAAAATCATATGAACTCAAACAAGACACACAATAGACGCGAAATAATCTAAACTATTTACTCTTTTTTACATGTTTAAAATGGTTCTTAGAAACCGAATATTTTCTCCCTTTGCGACTATCTATTTAATTAGTCAAATACCTTTGACAAATTGTAATATTAAGAGACAAGTTAAAAGACCAAAACAAAGCATGATCACATAATCTTCAAACATATAATGATAGAAACAATAAGAAAAAGCCATATATGATCAAACCTACATTATTAATTTGTGAGGCTCAACTTCTGAAACTAACATACTTTTTTTTCGTCTTACCAACACCCACGTAACTTTTAAATTACGTCCGCTAAATTTATAAACAGCCAAAAATTCTATGATATATATTACTTAATGATCTCTTCCTCGAGTCGGGCTAAATTTAAGTCGGAAAGCTAGAACCTATATCTGGGTTACTACATCCCAGAATTCACTGGTCAAGTAACACTTATGTTGGGAGATTTACTAAAACAACCTTAAACAAGAACTAAGTCCTAACTCCGGCAGCGCAAAAAAACCATGATGCGACCAATCTCCGACGAGAACATGCGCCAAATCTGCCCTAAAAAGTAGCACAACAAAAGCCACTTTATCGAGAGAACAGTTGCATGCGAATTGAAACGTATAGATTGGGTACACGTGTCAGCAGTAGAAATGATTCCAGGTTTGTTTTTTAGTATGGATGGGAGAAAAGGGTCAGGTGGTAAGCATTGCAATGGAAGTAATACGAGGGACATATGACGAAGAGGGTAGGAGATTTGCAAGGAGATGGTGCATTCATAATTCAGTTGCGATGAGGGTATTCCGGTTCGGGTATGGAATGAAGAAAATGAAAAAAAGGGTGTTGCGATGGGCGAAAAGCTCGTCGTTGAGTTCGTTGTCGAGTGAACATCTAACCAAAGAATCAAACTATCCCTTCTCAAATGAGCATTTGACATTTTCTTACTAGGATGAAAGTCAAACCAAATGAGCATCTAGTCATTTTACCTAAATGAGCATTTAGATATTTTGCTATTGGGATAAAAAAGAAATAAAAAGTAAAATAAAAAAGGGTAATTTAGTCATTTTATAATACAAATAGTCAATCCACATAGGCAAGAATTACACATGTGGCATTTTTAAAAGTACATGTGAGTATAAAAAATGATGTGGAAATCTAGCTGGTCCTATTGGTAACATTATCACAAAACAAACAAGTACGTGGGTGTAGTTAGGACAAAAAAAGTCAGTATTAGGAACAAAGTCGGACACAAATTTAAAAATAGGTATAATATATGGCTTTAACCCAAACAATAAAGAATAAAACACACCACACATCAAAAATGCATAAAAATAAAAGATTAGGTTGCCTCCCAATAAGTGCTTTTCTTTATTTAACGAGTCTTGTAGCTAGACTCGAAGTCACACTCTTAGGAATCATGAAAATGATCCAAATTGATGATCTCGCTTGAATTTCTTTCTCGGCACAATTTCCTAGTGGTGGGAATTTATTTAAATGTTTATAGAATTTCTCTCCTTTGGGGTCAATCAATTTAATCCTAATGTCCCACGCACCATCTCCTTCTATTAGTGGCCTACCCAATCTATTCTCTTTTCTATCAACTCTTTCGACTCTCACATGTTTCCTTTAAGATTTATAGGTATAGCTCCTAGGAATTCTACCATTTTTTTAAACACTAAGACATCCTTAAAGACGTTAAGTTCCGCATCTCTAGCAACTTCCATTCCCCGAGTAAATGGTAACTCATGAAGTCTTTCTTAGCATAATAAGGGGGTCGAGCACCAATACCATCCGTACTACGTCTTGGTTTATAAACCTCAACCTTTCCCTATAGGTAAGTCCAAAAAGCAGCGCACTTCCTTCACCTAGTTGATTTCTTTTACTACAACATATTGACACTCTAGCTTACTCCTTCTTTCAGAGACGGCTCATCTGGCTTTCTTACAATCGTGTTGCGAGCACTAGTGGTTGCTAAAAATCCCTTGCTACAAATAAAGGGTCGTGAGGTCTATTTTCTCTATCTATGAACATAGCAGAAGTCCTCTAAAATTATAACTTTCCTATGTTGAACCTCTACATATTTAACAATTCCTACGGGATAAGATTTAGTTCCACACGCTAACCTAAAAACATGATAAGTCTCTTCTAGTTTCCAGTTTTAAGATTTTTGAAGAGATATAATGGGATTAAATTCACACAAGACCCTAAATCAGCTAAGGTATCGCGTAAAGGCTTTGGAGTCTCCAATGTCTATCAAGGCAAGGTGAATGAATTCCGAGATCCTTTATTTGACTTGGGCATTTCAACCTTGAATAACGCCGTTTACCCATTTTATCCTAAACTCGTAAACACTATACATATTTATGAAGAATCGTATTGTATATTGAAGCATGAACTATAACTTCAAGAACCGGTAAGTTAAGATGCAAATCCTTAAATTCATCTTCTAAAGTTTGTTCAGGTTCTTTTGGTTTTGGTGTTCCAATTTTATTAGCCGTTAGTGTTTTAACTTTTTGGTTTGTCCTTTTCAAAATCATTTGTTTATTTGGAACATGTTTTAATAGCATTGAATCAAATTAAGGGGATATGCTGAGCTTTTGGGGGTCTTCCATCGATAAAAACAAGCGCAGACAAACTGAAGAGGTAGGGTTAACTATTCAATTTATGGGTTCTTATTCATATCACTAGCACTTGGGAATGCTCCTATCAATTCGATACATTGAATGGCCTTCAAGAAAGTGTGTGTCAAATTTATTGGTCATCTCACTTTGTTGTTTATTAAAATCGGCTTTAAACTTATATACATCTAGCTCTTAAGATGCATACAATAGACACCAATCCGTTGAGATATGATTAATTATTAAAATTTATTTGAGGATTGTTGGGTTGAAGGGTGATTCGGGAAGAGCCGTTGGGTTGAAAACAATAGGTGGGTTTGGTAGAAAATTAGTTTTGAGAATTTGAATGTTGTCTCCACCTAAGATTTGGGTGACTTTTCCATGACGGATTATAGATGTCGCCAAGATTATTTTTCTCGGGTTTGAAAGTGAACCGCATACCTCTCGCTTCATCGGTACGCGAAGATGCATAATCAACCAAAGTTTGCTCAGGATTTTCCATGTAATATTGAGTGTCGCGGGGACCACTAAAAATCTCACACGAAGAAGAGATTTTGTTACAATGAACGAGTGGGCAAGGATCCAACGATGAACTAACCATCAAGCGATGGAACTTGATTTTCGAGCTCAACTTTTGCTACAAAAAACAGATTGGATGTACCTTTACTAGTGCGCATCTAAGGCAAAGAGATTCTGCCTTAACCGCAGTGTTTATGCGCGCAATCTCTCTTCGGGTGCCTTCCAACATTCATTGTCATAAAGGGCGAGGACTATAATAAGTGGCAATTTATCCCTCTATGAGTCGTGCGAAACTGTAACTCAAAACGGTAACAAAAAAACAACTAAGTACCCAACCTCAATTTGGGAGATTACACATCTTCTCCCCCTAGATAGAATGACAACTAGTGAGAATCACCCCCCCCTACTCAAGTGTACAACGTGATCCCCACTGGAACTGCTTACTTAGCTCATCATACCCGATGTTTTTGTGACATAAAGCAATACTCAGTGAGAAGATGTCGGTACTCTCTTTACAAACTCTCATCTTGAATCAATTCGATCTAAATTCCCCTTATCTATTCCCACCCTTAGGCAAATACTGATACACCGAATAAGACAAAACCCTCCCAAATAGAGAGCAACCCGAAATGCAACGCAAAATCCACGTACTTGCTGTACTTTAGTCTACGGCTACCACAAGAATGAAGCAAAATCCTCTATAGTCATTAAAATTCAAGTTATTAAAACTCTTTTCTTGTTATTAAAACAACACCAGATAAAAACTCTATAGTCATTAAAATTCAATACTCGCCATTATGAATGAAGGTGAATTTTGATAAGGATCATTTTTAGTCGTAATTAATTTATCTGTTTGTTTTTCTAGAGCGGTCGTTATATGAAGCCGGTGTCTTTGAGTTTGGTTCTTGGTTCAAAACATGTGAAAAAAGGCCTTGTGACTAAATCAACTCCCATTGTCCAAAAAAATAGTTGTTATATCTCCTTGCAAAGAGTGATAAATAGCCTCCTTAGAAACATGATAAATCGCCTCCTGTTAAATCTCCTTCTGAAGAGATGATAAATCGCCTTCTGAAGAAGATTGTTAAATCGCCTTCTGAAGAAATTGTTAATTTGCCTCCTGAAGGAATTGTTAATTTGCCTCTTGAAGGAATTGTTAATTCGCCTCCTGAAGGAATTGTTAATTCGCCTCCTGAAGGAATTGTTAATTCACCTTGTTAATTCGCCTCCAGAAGGAATTGTTAATTCGCCTCCTGAAGGAATTGTTAATTCGCCTCCTGAAGGAGATGTTAATTCTCCTTGTTAATTCGCCTCCTGAAGGAATTGTTAATTCGCCTCCTGAAGGAATTGTTAATTCACCTTGTTAATTTGCCTCCTGAAGGTTGTTAATTCGCCTTACACTACACAATTGCTAACTCGCCTTCTACTAGACAAAACTCAAAATTTTCAAAACACAAAAAGACTCAATTTTGACGTTTTTGCCCAAAAATTTTTGTACTTCTTGCTTATCTAAGGCAATAAGAACCATAAAAATCCCAACTTGATGATTTTTAACATGAAAATTTTGAATCATGATTTTGAGTACAAAAATCATTCCAACCATAAAAACTCAAGAATAAGCTATGAAAATCCATAAGCCACTTGTACAAATAAGCTAGAAACTATAGAAAGAATAAAGTTTCAAGCTTTTGCACAAAATACCACCAACCATGAAAAGCCGAAGCTTTTTGGCTTAAAAATAAGCTGAAAATAAGCTGTTCAACACGGACACAACACACAAATACAAAACACCCCCGGTTAGCTCTTAATACCAATTTACACGAAACAAAACCACCTTATTCGGGGGGTCTTAGTTGATCAAATAAGATAAGATGAAACATCTTTTCTAGTGAGAGAAAGAGTAGAAAAGGGTGGAAGGAAAAGATGTGTTTATTGATAAGAATGAAAGTGATACACAAATGATTCACCAACCCCCCTCATGGGAGCCATAGGGTATATACTAAAAACAAAAACAAACTATTCCTAGTTAACATAAATGACCCCTGCGTGGTATGCAGTGTCCAAGACTAGTCCAATTCACGTGTAAGACGCCAGCTTCACTAAAAGTGAGGCTAACACCCTATTTTCAACATTAAGGTCAAGAGAATCTACAATTTTTAGAAAATCCTTAAGATGTTGATTTGGGTCTTCGGACCGAAGTCTATGGAATGAACATTCGTTTTGCACCAACCGGATGGTGTCGGATCATAGAGACACCACATTGTTCCCATCAGGGAGTTCAATGGTGTTTTGATAGCCCTCGTGGCTAGGTCAAGAATAATCTCCTAAAGTATAGATAGGATTTTTATCTCCCATGGTGGTTAACAAAAAAGAAGGTTTTATAAAACAAAGGGAATAAAGAAAAGATACACTACGAGAAAGCTAATTAAAAAGAAAAAATATCACTTGATAGGAATCTTATGAGTAGACCTAAGCTAAATAAAATTTGAAACCTAGACTATTCCCCGACAGCGACGCCACAAACTTGATGCGGGTTTTGCAAACTCATAAAAGTTTTACAATCCCCTAGGTAGAGTACCTAATCGTTGCAGTGTAGTATAGGCAAGACTCGGAGGTTGTTATCATTCTCTAGATGAATAGTTTGGGTAGGCTCGAATCAAATGTCACTAAGGTCTATGGGTTGAGAGAAAATTATTTTTGTATTTTTATATTTTTTAGAAAGCAAGTAAAATCTCGGGTTTGAAGGGGGTTTGTTTTAAACAATTAAATATTAATCTATTTTAAATCTAATCTAACAATGTAGAAACTCGTATAAGTAAACAAACATGATCACTTAATCAAGCATTAGTCCCTAGTTTGCTCTTCCTAATCCTATTGTCGTCACCCTTGCGGTGTAATGTGTAAGTATTTCCTAATTCATGAATGAATTGCACGAACCTGCCGTCTATGTAATACTTCGTTAAGACAACGCACAAGTAAGGTAGTATGAAGACTATTACAGGGCTCCTAAGAGTGTATTATGTTGATCCCAACTCAAGATCTATTCTTTAGATTGTAAAGATTATGTTACTTTGGAAAAATCCAAAACAACAATAGTAGAAACTTTATGAAACTTAAAGAGTAGCAGAATTCTACCTTTATATACATAGAAGACAAATTAATGAATACAGTAAACATTGAATGAACAATGATATACCAAAAAACGTTCAATAATAAAATAATACGAGTACTCTGTCTAATAACAAGTGTTTACAAACCTTGAAGCTATGCAATGCAACTCATGAATATGTATAGAAAAACCATACCTTAAGGATCTCCTTTATACACCAAGAGTCTTTACAAATAACTACAAAATTCTTTGAAGATACTCAAGTATCTCTATAAATTTCTAAACATCATATAGATATCTTTCTAACTTTATAAGATATACACTTTGAATAAGTCCATACATATCTCTTCACATGTCTTTATCTTCATGCAGTCATAATCTTCTTCTGGCAGTCTTAAGTCTTTAGCAGTATTAAGTTCTCTTCATCATTATTAAGTTAGTACTTGCAGTACTAACTTTTACACTAGCAGTACTAATTAGTTAGTACTGGTAGTTATAATCTGAGCAATACAAACGTTTACTCTTGGCAGTACCAAATTTGTAAAAACTTTAATTCCCTAACAATCCTCCACCAAAACTAGCGATTTTACCTTCAAATCGTCAAGTTTTCTTTGAATAAAACTTTTAGCTCTGAGAGGATTCTTCAAAAAAACAATTTCAAATGCACTTGGTCTGTTTGCTAGTATGAAGATTTTCCTTAAAAGCTCATCTGCCATCTCTGAATGTTTATCCACTTGCACCTTGTTAACCAACATCAACATTGGAAGTCCTCTTGTCATTGGATAATCTTTCTAAACTAGCATAAAAATATCCAATCTTGTCTCTGTAGACACATGATGAACACCACATGTCTCATATAACCTCCATGTTAATGGATCATGCATATATCTCTGAAGTTCCAAAAGGTCATCAGTATCAGGTTCAAACAACCACTTTAATTTCAACCCATAATGGGCTCTTTCTTTAGTCATCAGTATGTTCTGTTGAACGAATCATTCCTCTAACTAAATCCAAAGTGTCACTCGATCATCCTCCTGTTAAAATTCTTTAAGCATATCTTCAAAGAATTGATTATACCTCGTATATCACACAGTCTCATGATTTTCTAGTATTTTCTTAAATCTTCAGTGTAAACCTCCCAGTCAATGATTGGGTATTTAGTTTGTAGGGCTTCAACATTCATCCCTTCTTCTGGAACTATGATTATTAACTGTTGTAGTTGTTCTTGATACAGTTCATCTAATTCTTTATCTTTTGATTCTCCAGCTGGTTTTGATCCTTCTCCTTTCTTTTGTCTCTTTAAACTTTCTTCACCAAGTTCTTCTTCTGCACTTCTCTTTGAACTTCCAGCTACAACTTTAGAAATTGTATCATCACTTTCAATTGGAGTAAAAGTATTTACCCTCTTCATTGTTGCTTCAAATAGAACTTTGATTTCATCAAAAGAGTATCATCTCAACTGCTGTAGTGTATGACTTCCCATATGCTTGATATAGTTACACATATAAGACCTTTGTTGAGCCTATTGAGAGGTATGTTCCTCCTTTATTAAGCTCTTTGTTGGGCAAATTGTCTCTTTCTTTCATTTATAATCTCTACAAGTAATTTTTCTTTGTCAGCTTCAGAGTATCCTTCTCTTTCTTGTGCTTGTAACCTGTGAGCTAGCTCTTCATCAGCTTCAAATTGAGCTTGCATGTTATCCCATTCTTCAGGTTTGAAAGTACTTACTTCTTTATGAACAATGGCAATCCTTTTCCTCTCTTCTTCATCAAATTGTTCGTGTAATCTTTGAGCTTCTTTAAACCCAAGCCTTTCTTGTTCTTGCTATATTTTTGTCTTGGTTTGTGTAGGCTCAGATTCCTCCACTATAGATTTACCCTTGTTTTTTCTCTTTGCTGCACTTTTTCTGATGTATACTAAACTTTCAGCAGCAGTACTAACTTCTGCACCAGCAGTACTAACTGGTACATTAGCAGTACTAATATCTGGCTCAACAGTATAAACCTCTTCAGGAGCAGTAAACTCAAAATTAGGTTCCAAATCATACTCTTGCCTCCCCTGAGTCTGTGCATCATGATGAATCATCTGTTGTACCAAGGAAATATCAAGGTCTTTATCAATTTCAGCAGTTTTCCTCCCCTGATTGAAAGAATCCTCTTCCTCATCATCAGATACAACAAATTGATCTCTTCTTCTAGCTTTTCTAGACTTGATAGTTTTCTCCAAAGTCTTGACCTTTTTGATAAGTTTGGTAAAAGCAGCACCATAGGTTTTCTTTGTCTGCTTTAAGTCATTCTCCAAAACTGCAACTCTGTCTGACAATTTTGTAACCAATTCCATCAATTCATTTGGTTGCATTCTGCCCTCATCACTTCCAAGTGTGTGAACTCTAAGGAGAGGTGAATCATAGGGCACGGTAGGGGTCTTATGTATGTTACCACTGCCATGTCCTGCTTCTAATCCAGAGACAGTAGTGGCAGCCCCTCTATGTCTGTCATCCACACCTGTGGATGCAGCCTCATCTGCTACATGGGTCTGAGTAGGAGAACTAGGCTGAGAAACCTCAGTTTCCTATCTAATAAAATCCCTAAGGGTTGGCGAATGATGTGGTTGTGAGGTTGATGGAGCAACTGTGGGTGTGTGTGAAGTCCCAATAAATAAATCTTCTTTAGCCTGTTAAAGCTTAGTTAACCTGGATAAATCCAAACTAACTATAAGAGAAACTACGATTGTGAATACTACAAGTTATGCGGAATCTAACTTGCAATACTAAGAAGAACAATGAATACTAAACTTGAATATATTTATTGCAAATATTCTGCTAAGGTTACAGAATAACTAACTATGAATTGATATTTCTAACTATGTCGTAGGGTTCCTTTTATACACCAAGGAAAACCCTAATGGGCTTACAAAACGCGTATAATGATAATGCATACCTATTCCTAATATATCTCATGCATATCACTTTAGCAGTACTAACTATATAATACTAACAGCACTAACTATTAACTAACAGTACTAACTATACTGACAGTACTAACATTTGTACTGGCAGTACTAACTAATATTACTAGCAGTACTAACTACTTAAACATTAGGCATTGCCTGGGACTGCCACCTGTATCAATTCCCTGAAGAACATAAACATTAGGCATTGCCGTGGTCTGGGTCCTAATTATGTTATCACTGTCCTATGCTGCATCTAAGCTAGCAGCAGTAGTGATACCCCTTTCCACACTATCACCCCCTCCTTATGGACAACCTCATCTGCTTCAATGTCTTGAGGTACACTAGTCTGAGGTAACTTAGTGTCCTTTTTGGTTCTCCTATGTGTTTGAGTCTTTCTTTTTCTTTGATATGTAGTTGGAGATGGGAGTAGTTACCAATTGAGCTTCGGTTTTGAGTCATGAAAAATTTGGTTGTAAAGTAGAGGGGTATGGTTGGGGTTCATGGGTGTTTTGCTGAACCTTCACCCTCAGGTTCTGGTTATAGCACCAACGTATTCACGTTATCCTAACAGTATTACTAGTTCTCCAATAAAATGCAATAACATGCCACCACTTCATCACAAGCCACACTAGAACTAACTAGATAGACATGTGAGAATTCAATGAGGATCCAATCTATGCATACCACCCATGAATAAAAGTTCAGAACCTGATAACCAAAACAACATACCAGTTGCGTAACTATTTCCACTTAAACTTCTATTGTTTATGATCAACACAAATCCAACCATACTTCTTTGCTTAACCTAGCAGTACTAATCCTTGAGATATCAGATTAAGCTTCAAATTCGTCTAAAAAGCATCTCCAAACCATGTCAAGCATCAATCCACCCATGACAACTAGGTAGTACTAACCAAGCCTAGCAATATAAACTTTTTGTACCAGCAGTACAAAGTTTCTACAAATAGAGAAAGCTAAGCCTAGCAGTATTAAGTAACTGATCATCATTTTTACCTTCCAACTTCAATCCAAATAGCACTTGTGTATAATCCACTGCACTTATACACCATTGACCTCCCCTGATATCATGCAGCTACAGTATAAGCATACAAATGCTTGCCACTAGAAAATTAAATCTACTCACATCAAAAGCTTTAGTGAGCAAATCAGCTACATTATTATCAGTGTGTCATCTCTATCAATCTCTTCTCATAGGAGTCTCTAATGAAATGATGACTAATCTCTATATGCTTTGTTTTAGAATGGTAGACAGGATTCTTGACAACACAAATAGCACTCTCATTGTCAACATGAATCTTTATCTGCATAAAATTGTATCCATAATCCAACATCTGATTTTGGATCCAAAGCACTTGACTACAGCGGTAAGAAGCAGTAATATATTCAGCTTTAGTAGTTGAATTAGCCTCCATAGTCTGCTTTTTACATTGCCAAGAGATTAACCTTGAACTAAGAAATTGACAACCTCCTGTTGTGGATTTCCTGTCTAAACTGGCACCTGCATAGTCACTATCTGAAAAAGCTTCCAATATAAAAGGAGAGTCCTTAGGATACCAAAGGCCCAAGTTGGGTCGACCTTTTAGGTATCTGAAGATCCTTTTTACTGCATTCAAGTGGGAAACTTTTGGTTGAACTTGAAATATTGAGCATGCACAAAATGAGAACATAATATCTGGTCTAGAGGATGTAAGGTACATCAATGACCTGTATAAATGGACATCAACAGCCTTACCATCTTCATCTTTTGTCAAAATCCCTTGTATGTTTCCATAAGGAGATACCCCCGCAGGTTTTGTCCTTTATACTAGAAAAACCAATTTCTCTATGATTCACCAACACACTTGTCTGACTAATGAAGACCCATCCTCTTTCTGCTTCAACCAAGTAAACCAAGAAGAAAGTGAGCTCCCCATTAAAACTCATCTGAACCTTTTGTGTCATTATTTAGCCACAATCTATACACAAAGACTTGTTAGTGGAACCAAAGATGATGTCATCTACATATACTTGTACTAGTAGAATATCATCCTTGACTCTTTTTATGAACAAAGTCTTGTCAATTTGACCTTTGTAGAATCCACTGTCCAGCAGATAGGCAGAGAGAGTCTCATACCAAGCTCTAGGAGCTTGGTGTAGACCATATAAGGCTTTCTCCAGTTTGTAAAAAAAATTTGGAAATTCTCGATCCACAAAACCTGGAGGTTGGCTTACATATACCTCCTCTTTAATAGTACCATAGAGAAAGGAACTTTTGACATCCATCTGGTATACAAGAAAATTCATGAATGATGCGTAGGAAAAAAAAAATAACCTGATTGCTTCAATCCTGGTAATAGGAGCAAAAACCTCATCATAATCAATGCCTTCTTCTTGTTTGTATCCTTGTGCTACCAGCCTGGCTTTATTTCTGACCACTATACCCCTTTCATCTTTCTTATTTCTATACACCCACTTTGTACCAATAGCCTTTTTGCCATAAGGTAGGTCAACTAAGGTCAAAACCTTCTAAAGCAACTCTTCTTGCATTGCTTCAATCCAGCTTTCATCATCAAGGGCTTGAGCAATTTTTGTGGGTTCTTGATGAGATAGGAAACATGAAAATAAGCTGTTCTTGGTGCACTAGTAGCATTAACTGGTGTGATAACAGTATTAAAATGGTTAGTGCTGCTGGCTTTAGTAGCCTTCCTTTGAAGAAGCTCCTTGTTGCACTGTGCTTCAAATTCTTTTCTAACAGCATCTGATTGCTCTGAAGCCTCCTTCTCTTAATCCATCATCTTATCAAGAACATTCTTCAAGGCTTGTTCATTCTCACTTGCTGGTTTTGTACAGGAGTTTCACTAGCAACATCATCAGCTGTATCATTTTTATACGTTTCATCGGAGCTCTTGTAGCTTGAAGAGATAGAAGACCATAATAGGAACATAATATATTGTTGAGTAGACACATTCTTTTCTTCAGATTTTCAAGCATCAACACTTTTCTTTAAACCTGTATCACCATTAGCTTCTTATGGACCTGTATTTTTGTTAGTTTGATTCCCTACAGTAACTGGTTGATAGTTCATAGAATTTGTTAAGGAATCAGTATCAAAAATCCAGTTAGGTCCTTATCCTGCAACATTTGGTTTATTTTCAAGAAGGTTTACATGCAGATTCTCTTCAATTTTTCTGGTTTGAGAATTAAATACCCTAAAAAAAAGCCCCCCCCTTTATTTTTTTTGCTATTTACCAAGAGTACCCCCACTAAAAAACCCTTCCTTCAGCCGTCCCATCAAATTTGCCTAAAGGGTTTTAAGGGTATTTAGGATAGTAACCAGGACATCCAAAAGGTCTCATGAAACTTTGCTTGGTGGTCTGCCAATATAAGTTCATAGGGTGGGTCGTAGTTATGAGGCTTTGGTCCACTAAAACCCCTATCGAACATAACAACGCAGTATTAACTGCTTCAGCCCAAAATACAGTAGTAGAAAGTGAGTCTGCTTAGCAAAGTCCCTATCTAGCCTCAATTAAGAGTCATGTTCTTATCCTCTCAGACAACTCCATTTTGTTATATAGAGTTCTGGCAACACTAATTCCCTTTTTATCCCTTCTAAGAATGCCACTGAATTCATTCATTTCCTTTCCCTGTTTTTGAATCTGTCCTATTATCACACCTGATACTGTTAACCTTATAGTTGTTAATTGGTTTTCTATTTCCTGTTCAAATTATCTCTAAGAGCCACTAGACTCATCCGTAAGCTATGAAAAAAACCCAGCTAAACCTGCTAAAGTCATCAGTCACTACAAGGCAATATGTCTTATGGTTGATACTCTTAACAGAATATGGACCAAACAATCATATGCAACCTCTGTAAGGGTTTGGCCTTGATACTAGCTTATAAGTTTAGCCTTACAGGAAGCCTTGTGTTGCTTTCCCTTCTGACAAGCAACACAAGTATGGTCATTGTCAAAAATCTTTGAAGGAAGACCTCTTACAAGGTTTCCCTTCACAAGTTTATTCATCGTTTTAAAATTCACATGACCCTAGCCTCGCAATACGAAAACCATAATTAGGCTCATCAATTATGCTTTTTGCAAACAAAAAGTTAAATCTCCATAGAATAACATTCATTAAATCAACTGTACATATTGCTTGCCTGGGAACTCTATATGCAGTACTGGCTTTCAACAAGTAGCTTAAATAGGAGAGACAAAACAAACATTCAGTTTTAGGTAAAAAGAACATTGTTTTTCTTTGTCACATATTTATGAGACAGAGAAAAGATAAACTTAGTTCTTTTACAAAAAACACATCTTCAAAGTCTAACCTTATCTGTTCATATCTTTTCCTTTTCCCGTTATCGTACCCACCTCTAAGCATAGCCAACCAGACCAAAAAAGCAACAAAACCTCCATCAATGTCTTGATAGTCATACGAAAAGTCTTTATTCCCTGTCATGTGCTGGAACATCCACTGTCAAATATTCCTTTGTTTCTTTAAATCTTGTTGTGGATTTCCTACACAAAAAAAGAGAGTCAGTGTCGTTTGGACCCAAGACAATACGAACTTGATTCGCCTTTAGATCTAATATAATTTCTCTCTTTTTGGACCCATGATACCACAATTGGTCTTTGGAGACATTGTTAAAATCAGTCATTTTAGGTCTCCAAACACAACCTGCTGAGGCCTTAACAGTAGTGACCCCAGTTCCCTTAACAATACTAACTATTGTTTGCCCAACAGTATTAACACCATTTACTTTGACAGTATTAACTTTTATTTGATTTTTCATTTGAAATCCTTGGTATTGTGCTGTTAGATATTAAAAAGAACCTCTAACAGTGATATGAGACTTAAAGAAAAGCCTTTGTTCTTAAATTTTGAAACATACACTTCTATTTGGTAATAGGTAGCATTAAACCTAGTCCTGGATGTAACTAGTTGATGTTGTCGCTCTTATAGAGCTTTTCTTCTTCTACCTTGAGGCAGCACTAACTGTACCTTCAGACCTTATTAAGACTGCAGATGGAAACAAATTTTTTCTTGATGTTTTATTCTCTAAACATTATTCCAACTGTCTAATTTTCCCTTTGAACACAGTAATCTTTCCCTAATTTTTCATACAGACTTTTTTAGCCATTTTCTTTTTCATGAAAATCATATCTTTTAATCTAGATGTTGTAACTTCCAAACAAAAACAAGCTTTCTCATATTTTGTAAACACCAAATCCTATACACCCAGTTTTTGAAATCATTTTCTCATTCCAATCTCTTCAATCTACCTTAAGACTTTATGGGAGTGATTATCCCTCAGGTTTTCAGCTTATTTAGGTTTTAAAACAATTCCATTCCTACATTCAGTAAACTCCAATCCTTTTAAGACTATGGTTTGTCTTTGCTTGCAAATCATAAGATTAAAAAAGTTCCCTCATCATCACTACCCAATCTTCAATGATAACCTACTGGCCAAACAGATTTAACTCTAGGCATTTCTAGACACTATCATCAATATGTGGAGTGTTTTATTCTTCAACATGAGACAACTATCACTATGTCTTATTGTTGTAGGCCTATAACAGATATCATCCCATCTTAGAAAAGATAGGCCAGCTAGTGGAGGCATGTAGTTCCCAGTTAAAGGAGGAGGAACAACATGATATCCATTATTCTTTTTGAACCTATCATTTGTTTGATTGTCATCACCATCACTTAAACGACTATCAAAGATACTATTAAACAATTCACTACCACTTGAATCATTTTCATTCAATTAATCTCCATATCCTAGACAAGTTTTATCTTTAGGACTTATTTGACTATGAATCAGTTTATTTAAGTTTTTAGAAGATGTTTCAAACTGTTCTAGTTTTAGCTTTTAAATCATCTTTTTCTCTTAAGGTTTCATCTAACTGATTTTTAAGTCTAGTGATAAGCATTACTTTTGTCTTTACTTCAAATGCTAAGACAGCAATCTTTTCCTTCATAGACAGCTTCATTTTCTTATGAACAACTAATGAGATTTTACTGATTCTAATGCCAAATTGATAAGCTACAATTTCTAGATATTAGCCTTACTAAGAGTTTTTTCCGCTGTTCAACAAACTGTTATTTGAAGTTTTTCATATGTTTTCCCACAGTGTTTAGAACAAAGATTGCATCTCTGTGTCAGACCTGAGGAGTTTGAAAGTGTAAGCCATGAGAGCAAACTCAGATGGTTTATCTTAAGCTAAATAACTTCGTAGGACATAATCCCAGTCCCATTCTTGGACAATCACAGCATTGTCCTAAAATAACCATGCCTTTAGAGTTCTCCACTAAGTACAAGTCCTTCTAGTACTGTCCCCCTACCCTATACCCTGCATCTCCGTTCATGTTCCCATTGATTTCTTGTCCTCTACATTCCCTTGAGCAAAGGCCCCTTCTATGATAGTTAAAGCATTCAACCTTAGTTTTGTCAAAACCTACAGGTTCTTTTCTGTTGAAGTTTAACTTCCTTCCAGTCTTCTTGTAAATCACATAACCCTCAAAAGAGCAATAGGCCAACCTGCTAATTAAGTCCATTTCTTCCCCAATCTATCATGATCAATTTACTCTAGGGACGTCAGCACATCCAGTTAATGGACTTTTTTGACTGGTTAGCACATAATGAAACATAAGATCATCAGTATATGGATTATGAAGAGGCATATCCCTAGAGAAGTATGGTCTGATGGCAGTAGAAACACCATTCCATTATTAACTTCATTACTACTGCTAGTAGTCTTCCTGAGAGAGAAAAGGCCACATTACAAATCACTATACCACTTTTTCCTCATAATCAAGGGCTACATTGATCCATGATGAAGGTAATCTCCTTAAAAATTTCTGATTTACAGACTTCATAGAAAACAGACTGACACCATGAATTCTAAAGCTTATACGGTTTTGAAACCTATCATATGCTTTATCTATGCCTTCGGTGTCAGATAACAGAAAGTTTTTCAAAATTGTTGCTTACAGACATTCTCATGCATCTTCTTAGATTCAACATTACCACCAAACCTACTTTTGATAGCAGCCCACAGAGTCTTTGCATCCTTTATTGCATGGAACCTTAGCTGATATTCATCAGGAATATCCAAAAGCAGAATGCTTTTAGCTTTTCTTTCTCTTTGCCATGCAATATGCTTGAGCGGCTCCTATTGGAGGGACATTAGAAATTCAACACAACCTATTTCATCAATGATTACATGTATAGGACCATCCCCTTCAAGATCACTTACCACAAACTATAATCTATGTTATTAAGATTTACTCCATCCTCATCTCTAAAGAGTATAATCACCCTACTTGAGTATAAGAAAGTTTTACAAGTAGCTCCATTTGAGGAGATTCTACTGGTGCTCTAATTGGTGTTTACAAGTTCTATCATGAGAGACATTGTGT
The DNA here is from genome assembly GCA_026074375.1 of Tanacetum coccineum. Classification (NCBI taxonomy): domain Eukaryota; kingdom Viridiplantae; phylum Streptophyta; class Magnoliopsida; order Asterales; family Asteraceae; genus Tanacetum; species Tanacetum coccineum. The sequence continues at coordinate 20,025 of BQNB010038013.1, read as the reverse complement.
ATTTTAGGAAGAGATCTAGATCTGATAATGTTCATCTTATTCAGAATTTCTACACACTCTGATACCACAGTACACATAGAAGTCCCCAATAAACAGATCTTCTTTAGCTTGTTAAAGCTTAGTTAACCTAGATAAATCCAAACTAACTATAAGAGAAACTATGATTTTGAATACTACAAGTTATGCGAATCTAACTTGCAATACTAAGAAGAACAATGAATACTAAACTTGAATATATTTATTGCAAATATTCTGCTAAGGTTACAGAATAACTAACTATGAATTGATATTTCTAACTATACCGTAGGGTTCCTTTTATACACCAAGGAAAACCCTGATAGGCATGGATCATGGTAGGGGTCTTACATATGTTACCACTGCCCTGTCATGCTTATAAGCCAGAGACAGTAGTGGCAGCCCCTCCATGTCTGTCATCCACACTTGTAGATGCAGCCTCATCAGCTACATGGGTCTGAGTAGGAGAACTGAGTTGAGGAACCTTAGTTTCCTGTCTGATAAAATCCCTAAGTGTTGGTGAATGATGTGGTTATGAGGTTGATAGAGCAACTGTGGGTGTGTGATAGGACTCAACTGGGATTGTTTATTCTTCACCCTGTAATATCTGACCCTAAACAAACATTGTTTGAAACAATGGAGTGTCCACCCCAATATATCCCTTTGAAGCTCGCTTCATATTGCTAAACAATTTTTAGATAAGGGAAGGAGCAATATAGGTTTATTAGTAAGGTAGAAGCAGTCTCTTTTGCTTGTTCAAAAAGATTTGTATAAATCTTGGATACATCAAAAATTTAGACTTACTTTCTAGGTTTTTCACCATGCCATCAAAAATCAATTTGGAAAAATTAAAGGTTCTGTTTGTGGCCAAGCAAATGATAGCAGTTGCTATATTGCTACTAAATTGTTCCCAAGCAGTTTTCTTGGAACTTAAACAGTGAAGGATGGTATGAATCAAAAATTTCCACTGAGGGGAGAAATGTCCCTTTTGAAAAGTTAATTTATCAGAGTTGGACACATACCCCATTAGAGCAAGTTGCTCAAAAATCTCTGTAGTAGGCAAAGTGCTAATACCATCAGAATCTTCTAACTTGAGATGTCTTCTAATAGATGCCTCAGAAACAACCTTGACTTTCCCATCTATTGTTGCAGTGATTTCCATGTCTCCATTCTCAAGTGTGCTAGCAGAAGCAGTTTGCCAAAACTGTTCTATGAGAGAAACATAGATAGTGGGATTTTCAATGAGAGCATACTTAATGTGACATGTATTTAGAAAATCCACTATCTGATGAAAACCTTCACTTCCTTCAGACTTTTGTAAGTAAGCAACCATGTTGTGCTTGTCGCAGAAATCCAAATTTGCCATTTGATGAAGAGAAGTTAGATTAGGGTTCTGGGATTTGTTTGTATATGAGAGTGTGTGAGCTTGGCAAAGTTAATTGAGATTATGTAGAGAGCACTTAGGGTTTTGATTTGACCGACTGAATGAAATTTGTTCTTATCTTGAAGAAAGCTTATGATTTTATAGAAAGATCAGGACTTCTCCAAATTAGTCAAACCTATAGGCTTAGTAGTTGGCGGAAATTTTGCAACGGCTATATTTAATTAAGGAAATTCTGTTATGCCTCAAACAGTACTAACGGTCACCCACCAGTACTAATTTTAGCCTAGCAGTACTAACTTTAAGCCCAGCCGTATTAACTTTACCCAGCAGTATTAAGATATGCCTGGCAGTACTAACTTAATACTGGCAGTGTTAAGTTTATACCTAGCAGTATCAACTCCAATTTTGTTCCAACAAGCATTGCCACCATAAATTTGGATTCGCACAATCTCTCTTTCTGTTTTTCAGCTCACTAAATCTCTCATTTCTTTTTCTCACCAATTCACTCTTTCTGTTTTTATCACACAATTCTCTTTCTGTTTTTCAGCTCACTATATCTCTCTTTTCTTTTTCTCACCAATTCAGACAGTTTTGTACAATGTTCCATCAATGCCATTAGTTTCATACTGTCCTCCCCACTTCCAAGTGTGTTATCTCTTGAGAGAGGTGGATCATTAGACTATTTAGATGTAGTCTCAAACCTAGTTTGAGCATCTACACCCCCAATATGGTATCTTGGCACCTGGGACCACTACCTAAACCAGTTCCCTGAGGAAAAGATTCATTAAGTGTTGCCATGTGTAACCTTTGCCCTTTTTGTGTTTTGGATATTTCATTAATAGTCCTTTGACTATTTGACTTTTGTCAGTTTATTCAGATTTTGAACCATGTTGACGGTGGTGATTTTATGAGATATGTGCTAATTTGAGGTTTATTATGATTAATAATCCTTTTTGAAAGGTATTATTGTGTTATGTGTATTCTAGGTGGTTTGACCCGTGAATTTTGAGAAATGCCGAAAAACGAGTCTAACACGTCCGTTAATGTCCAAATTGAATTTTGAAGGGTTTAAAGTGTAAATATGGCAAGTGAATACTCTAAGTTAATGGAAAAGTATTTTTAAGGTGAATAAAAATGCTTTTTAACTTTGGGGTAAATGTTACGGTTGAGTTTTACGAGCTTTTAAGTGGTTTCGACATGAAAAGAAAGGCCCGAGACCCCATGGGATACCATGGCCGGTCAAATGGTCAAGGGATGAGACAAGGAGGCTTAATTTTAGCTCCTTTGTCTATTATGGTACACATATATGCTTAACATCTAAGCATTTCTCACATAGTTCATTTTCAAAATCAAAATATTCTCTCCTTTTCTCTCTTTGTGTTTCGTCCGCCACCTACAACACACACACACTCATAATTTTTGAACTTTGATCAAGAAAACATGAAGACATAAATATTTGGGGTTGATTCTAGTGTTTGGTTATTCATTTAAACAACGTTTGGGTTGTCCGGTTCGTGTCAAAATCTACAAATTTGAAGATTTTCTTGTAAGTTTTCAAATTTAAATTTTGTTTGTCCTTTTGGGTTTATTTTGATGCATAGATGTTAGTTGTACAAGTTGATCGTTGTGAAAATTAATTTTTGGAAGCGAAACGAAAGAAAAGGGTGTGTTTGGTTCGTGTAATAAAAGAAAGAAAAAGAGGGTTTTTGTAGTTTTGATGTTGTGGTCATGATGGTTGAATAATATATGATGCTAGAATGCTTATTCTTTATAGTATCTTGTATGGCTTATGCGGGCTTATTTATAAGCTATTTCTTGGCTTATATGGGCTTATATGCCACGTGTACTTTCTTAAAATCACTAGGAAAGTAATTTTAAATATTTTTGTGTTATGGCATATGTTGTGGACTATTTTTGAGACTTATGATAGTAAACAAAAGCGATACGTAGCTTTATAGCTTATTTTTAAGCATAATATACGTATTTTGGAGTTTATGGACTCACGACCCAATAAGTCTATTTGAGCCGCGGCTTAATGGGATGGCTTATTGTGGTCCAGATTATTTCTACATATAAGTATATACTTATATATGTAAATGGACCTTGGTTTTGGACTTAAATAGTATTTTGGACTTATAAATGTCCTAATGGACCCTTGTTGGGCCTTAAGGCCCAATAAGCAATATTAGGTCATTTTGAGAGGTTTGGTGGATTTTTTGAAAGAGAAATGTATTTATGAAGTGATATTGATCGCTATTTTGAGGAAAACATTTTGGTGAACATTAAAGTTTGAGATTTTGGAATTTTGTCGAAAAGTGTCGAATTGTGAAAAGTGTTTGGAAATTAAGGGTTTGGAAAAACGTACGGGTCATGTCGAAATTTCATAAAAAGTTTATACTTAGAAATTTTACTTAAAACATGATTTTTGATTTTTAATAATAAAATATTATTTTATTATTTTATTTAATTAATAAATTCACTAAAGATGAAAATATATTTTGGTCTCAAACTTTCCTAAGTGTTTGTTGTGATTAAACGTGGTTTTCAATTCAAGGGAAGGATTATTTTAAAGTGATTAAGGTGTACGAATGGATATCGAGATATATTTATAATTAATAATTATAAATATTTACTATATTACTTATCTATTTACGCTAAATAATATAAGTATGTATTATCGGGGAATGAGATTGATATGATTGTGGAGATAAGTCATCAACCATCACACCACTAAACTGTTTTGGGTAATTGTACAACGCGTCTAAAACACTATGCATCAAACGTGAAGATTATTGTGGAAGTGATTGATTTAAAATGTGACATAATGGAACTAGTCGTGTGCGGGCGTCGTTGCAATTGCTTGTTAGTAGAATGGTTGCTAAGGCTTGCTTAGGTGAGTTCTCGTAGCCCTGATTTTTACTGGTTTTTCCGTTGGGGGAAAATGATACTCAAATGTGTTTTGAAATGTTTTGAATTGATCTGTGCGAAATGTGGTTTTGTTTTTGGGACAAGATATGTGCTTATGACTGTTATGTGAATATTATGTGTTGATTTACTTGCATGTACTGTGTTTGGCATGGCAAGGTTCTGTGTGGTACTTGTATGTACTGTGTTTGGCATACAAGGTTCTGTGTGGTACTTGCATGTACTGTGTTTGGCATGCAAGGTTCTGTGTGGTACGCCCTAATATAGTGCTCTAGCTGGTAGGCCCTTTAGGTGCGTTAGTGATTTGGGAGTTGCGACTCTGGATTTATTATTAGATGTTGAGATATGACTAGGGGGATGCTATGTCTTGGATTGTTAGCATATATTCATTGTCATATAGCACTATTGTCCACTGTTGAAATATTGGCACAACTTTTGAGTTTAAGGTCAAACCTACGAGCTCACCAACATTATTGTTGACGTTTTCGAGTATCATTTTCAGGTGAAGTGAAAGAGGAATAGTTTGGTGATTAATAGCAGACTTAGAAGTATCCCGTGTGGAATTTCGTTTGAAGTCTTGCTTGCTTGTTGTTTGATTTTAGTATTTGGAGATTTTGGATTAAGTTTGGTTATGGTCCCCTGCGAGGGCATATGAATAAATGTAAGAGATTTGTGGATTTTAGTTGCGATTTGGGACATCACTTGAGTTTGTTCAAGGTTGATGGTCTTCATAGCACTTGGAGTTTATGCAATGTAGTTTTCTCTATTTTTGTACATTGTGTTATGATTGATCATTATGTTGCATTCCTGAGTTTCCGCCATTGTCAAGGTGTGACAGATTGGTATCAAAGCCAAGGTTATAGAGAACTAGGTAGATTGGCCTCGACTATAACCTAAGATCCGTCATTTAGTTGTGTATAAGATCTATGTGTGCGGTGTTCTGCTTTTAGTGCCTTTATGTGTTCTTGGTTTGGTGCCTTAGTTATGTCAGTCATTAAAATGAGTGGGCTCAATATTGAATATGAATGGGAAAGGATGCGAATATAAGTACGGTGGCCAACATAATTATAAGCGTGTCACAACTCACTCATACTTCGTATTGTTGTTCACATAAATCGATGATGACACCGTAGGGTAGTGTTGCATGTATATTTGGTTTTGTATAGTAAGATATTCGAAGAATGTGTGCGAGTCTTCCCACTTACCAAACGTTGCCCATGTTCTCCCTCGTATAGATAACACCGCCAAGGATGAGAACCCAAAGTGCTGGCCGGCCTGCTGCCGAATCACTAGGAGGGGGAACGAGTGAATGGGTTAGTAGAGGTGGAAGGGGTAGAAGACCTAGGGAAGGTAATGATGAGCGTGTTGATGAATTGAATGGCAAGGAAATGGCTTAGGTAGGGGAGCTAATGGGGGTGTAGAGGGAGCTAATGGGAATGTAGGGGGAGCCAATGGGGGTGCACCCGACTTCCCAACGATCATTGCCCAACAATTGTGAAACCTCTTACCCGCCATGTTGGCCTAGGTTAGTAACCAAGGGAATGTTGGAAATCAGAATGATAATGTGTTTAATGAGAACGTTCAGGGGAACGTTGGGAATGTGATAGTGAATGGCAACCGGGTAGGTTGTTCATATAAGGAATTTTTAGCGTGTAACCCTAAGGAATATGATGGTAAGGGAGGTGCTGTAGCCCTTACTCGTTGGATTGAGAAAATGGAATCTGTGCATGATATGAGTGGCTATAGTATTGACCAAAAGGTGAAATACACTGCTGGTTCATTTGTGAGTAAGGATTTAACATGGTGGAACTCTCAGATCTGCACGCTAAGTTAGGAAGTTGCTGTTAGTATGTCATGTAATAACTTTAAGTGTATAATGATACAAGAGTTTTGTCCTAGTAATGAGATGCAAAAGTTAGAATCTGAGTTGTGGAATCACGTCATGGCCGGGGCTGGCCATGCTGCGTATACTGATAGGTTTCATGAGTTGGCTAGGTTAGTTCCACATTTGGTAACTCCCGAGAATAGGATGATTGAGAGGTATGTGTATGGCCTTGCTCCATAAACCCGTGGGATGGTGACGTCAATGGAGCCAAAGTCTATGCCAAAGGCTGTGCAGATTTCTGGTGCACTGACTGATGAGGCTGTTAGGAATGGATCAATTAAGAAGGTTGAAAAGAGAGGTAATGTGGGGGAAGCTAGAAAAGATAGGAGTGGAAGGGATGATAATAAGTGGACTAGGACTGTGAATGTTTTTGCAACTACTGTAAACCCTGTAGGAAGAGAGAATACAAGTACTTGGCCCAAGTGTACCACTTGTAACTCTTACCATGCGCCCGGTGGACCTTGTCGCATATGCTTCAACAGTAACTGCCCGAGTCATTTAGCAAGGGATTATAAGGGTGTGCCGAGGAATGTGAATCTTGTCAATGCTAGAAACCCGATTGTTAAGGCATGTTATGAGTGTGGTAGTACCGACCATGTTAGACTAGCTTGTCCTAGATGAAATAGGTTACAAGGACTAGGAAGAAACTGTCCAAACCAAGTTGTTGCTAATAACGAGGGTCAGGGTCGTGGAAACCAAGGGAACCAGGTTAGGGGTAGGGCATTCATGTTGGGAGCAGAGGAAGATCGCAAGGATCTGAACATTGTGACGGGTACGTTTACTTGGAACAAGCACTTTGCCACTACCTTATTTGACTCTGGTGCCAACTATAGTTTTGTTTCCACTACTTTTATACCTCTATTAGGCTTAGAGCCCAGCGACTTAGGTTTCAGATATGAGATTGAGATAGCTAGCGGGCAGCTAGTAGAGATTGATAAGGTTATTAAGGGTTGTAAACAGGAAATCGAAGGTCATGTCTTTGACATCGACTTAATACCTTTTAGATATGGGAGTTTTAATGTGATTATAGGTATGGACTGGTTGTCTAATCTAAGATGATATAATTTGCCCATAAGAAGGTAGTAAGGTTACACTAGGATGGCACATGCTTAGAGTATTAAGAGAGAGACTGGAAGAGATAAGTGAGAATTTTATATGGGTGTTAAGAAACACAAGAAGAGATTGTTGTGTTAGGATTTTCCTGAGTATTCTCGATGCCCTATCTGGATTACCGCCTATTCAGGAAATTGAATTTCGAATTGAGTTAATCCCTAGAGCAATGCCGGTAGCAAAGTCTCCTTATCGTTTGGCACCTTCTGAATTGGAGGAGTTGTCGGGACAACTCAAAGAACTCCAAGACAAAGGTTTCATTCGACCAAGTTCATCGCCTTGGGGAGCGCCGGTATTGTTCTTTAAGAAGAAGGATGGTTCCTTTAGGATGTGTATTGACTATAGAGAATTGAATAAGTTGACTGTTAAGAATCGTTATCCGCTACCTAGGATTGATGATCTATTTGACCAACTGCAAGGGTTGTAGTTTTTCTCTAAGATAAATCTTAGGTCTGGATACCATCAGCTGAGAGTGCATGAGGATGAGATTCCAAAGACTGCATTTAGAACACGTTATGGACATTTCAAGTTCACTATAATGCCCTTTGGTCTGACTAATGCACCAACAATATTTATGGACTTGATGAATAGAGTTTGTAGGCCGTATCTTGATAAGTTTATGATCGGGTTCATAGACGACATCTTAATCTACTCTAAGACTCAAGAGGAGCATGTAGAACACTTAAGGTTAGTCTTGGAACTTCTCAAAAAGGAGAAATTGTATGCTAAGTTTTCTAAGTGTGAATTCTGGCTAAGAGAAGTGCAGTTTCTTGGGCATGTGATAAATGGTAATGGGATTCATATGGACCCTAGTAAGATTGAAGTTGTTAAGAATTCGAAAGCCCCTAGAACTTCGACTGAGGTTCGTTCGTACTTAGGTTCGTTCGTTCTTAGGATTGGCTGGGTATTACCATAGGTTCATTGAGAACTTTTTTAAGATAGCTAAGTCTCTTTCTATCTCGACTCAGAAAAGTAAGACTTTTAATTGGGGTGAGGAACAGGAATATGCATTTCAGACCTTAAAGGATAAGTTGTGTAATGCGCCTGTTCTAGCTCTCCCTGATGGATCAGAAGATTTTGTAGTATATTGTGATGCGTCTGGCATAGGACTAGGTTGTGTGTTAATGCAGAGAGGTAAAGTGATAGCCTATGCGTCTAGGCAATTGAAAATTCATAAGAATAATTATACTACCCATGATTTATCATCAATATCTTCAATACTCCTCCCTAGATTCAAGCTCTATGTCTTCTAGATCAAAGTTTCTCAAAGCAAAGCTTTGATACCACTTGTTGATCCCAAACCTAGATCGAGTCCGTAGGTTGTCTAAGGTTAAATTACCTTGGATAAATCCAAAATAACTTGTTGTAGAAATTTTGTATGTATATTAAAGTGTATGCAGAATCTACACCTTAATACCTAGAAGTATTATGAATAAAACAGTAATCTTGAACAAACAAAGATATAACCAAACGCTTCAATATTATTAGATCAATAATACGAGTACTCTTAACTTAGTACTGGGGTTTACAACCATGAAGCTTTTCTCTTAATCGACTTGGACAACTATGAAGACTTATATGCAAAACTGATGATAATGTGATATCTCAACTAATGCCCTAGAGCCTCTTTTTATAGACTAAGGAGTCCTAGTCGGCTTACAATACATTCCTAAGATATCTTAATCTTTTCTAAACATAAACGTAATCTTCTAAATAAATACATTATGTATATCTTGTACATAAATATCTTAATACTTATCTTCACAAGTAATCTTGTTCTCCAAACAATCTTTAATTCTTTAATTCGTCTTTATCCTCTTGACAGTAGAAAGTCTTTAAACAATTGTAATCCTTTCACCAGCAGCACTAATAAACATAAGCAGTAGTAACATTAGTACTAGCAGTAGTAACATTAGTACTAGCAGTACTAATATATACTAACAGTAGTAACTAGCAGTGGTAACATTATACTACCAGTACTAACAACTTAGCATAATTTCCATTATGTACCTGAGCAGTAGTAACTTCTAAGAATCCATGAAGTCTTTTAAGTCCCAACAATCCTCCCCTAAAGTTAATGATCATCTTCTGAATCTTCAAGTTTCTTCTTTAAAAGTCTTCATCATACTTAGGAAGATTTATTCAAACCTTTCATATACCTTTTTGATGTTTTACCATAAGCTTTAGCAGTTGATAGTACATCTTATTTTGATGATCAGTTTGAAGTTTCTTGTTTAGCATATTGGTGATGGTTATTGGTGTGAGAGGATATCTCTTTTCAACCAACATAAAAATGTGAAGATTGTCAAACCTTACAAAATTTGGGTTCAGGTTTATGGCAATTTGAGAACTTTGATAATGAATGAAGCCCATACTACAAAGTATTCTGTACATCCTAGAGCAGACAAGATGTACTATGATCTACGAGACTTATATTGGTGGCCCAGAATGAAGAAGGATATCGCTTTGTATGTTAGTAAGTGTTTGACATGCTCTAAAGTCAAAGCAGAGCACCAGAAACCATCGGGATTACTTCAACAGCCAGAGATTCCCGAATGGAAATGGGAGAATATCACAATGGACTTCATAACCAGATTACCGAGAACCAGTAGCGGACACGACTCGATTTGGGTCATTGTCGATCGACTGACCAAATCTGCGCATTTCTTAGCTGTCCGTGAAGATTACAAGACAGAAAAGTTGGCAAGACTGTACATCAACGAGATCGTAGCAAGGCACGGTGTGCCTGTGTCAATTATATCTGATCGTGACAGTCATTTCACATCAAGATTTTGGCAATCACTACAGAAAGCATTAGGAACGCAACTGGATCTGAGTACCGCTTACCATCCCCAAACCGATGGCCAAAGTGAGCGTACCATTCAAACACTGGAAGATATGCTTAGAGCCTGTGCAATTGATTTTGGTGGAAACTGGGATACTCATCTACCATTAGTAGAATTTTCATACAACAACAGTTACCACTCGAGCGTGAAGTGTGCCCCATTTGAAGCATTGTATGGGAGGAAATGTCAAACAGCCATAGCTTGGGCAGAAGTAGGAGAAAGCAAGCTAATTGGACCGGAAATTATCCATTAGACCACCAACAAGATTGTTCAAATTAAGGAAAGATTGTAGAAGAGCTATGCTGACAATCAAAGAAAACCGTTAGAGTTTTGTGTTGGTGATAAAGTACTACTCAAAGTGTCGCCCTTGAAAGGCATAGTACATTTTGGCAAGAGAAGTAAGCTTTCACAAAGATATGTAGGACCGTTCGAGATTGTCGAGCGAGTTGGTCCTGTAGCTTATCAATTACGCTTACCACAAGAACTTGTAGGCATTCATGACACGTTCCACGTGTCGAACCTGAAGAAATATCTGGGCGACGTAAACTTGCCCGTACCGCTTGAAGAAATAAAGATCGACGACAAACTACGTTTTGTTGAAGAACCTATTGAAATTATGGACTATGAGGTCAAGAATCTCAAACGAAGTTGGATTCTTATTGTAAAAGTTCATTGGAACTCCCGAAGAGGACTAGAATTTACTTGGGAACGAGAAGACAAGATGAAGCGCAAATATCCGCAACTGTTCGCGACCACTACGGCTTAGGACGAGCAACTAAAATTTTGGAACAAAATTCCCTTTAACGGGGGAAAACTATGACATCCGTCAATTTTGAGCTCAGTAACTCAAAGCAAACTTATGAAAATTTGACTCTTTTAATTATTTGTGGAGTCACTTTTGGGAGGTCATACTATTATTAGCGTTTAACGCTTATTTTCCTAGGAACCCTAGTTATACGAACGCCCCTTTGACCTAACGATCCTAGTTAACGGTCCTAACGACCAACAACATGCTCAAATACATTTTGACAATGTCAAAACACATGCGAAAACATAATTTAACAAAATCATAAACTATCCCAAAAGTTACGTTTTTACGACACTTTACGTATTTACCGAATGTACACAACTACACCAATTTGACTTACTATATTTATGCAACATAATACACAAGTATTTTTACAAATAAAATAAGTAAAAACCTTCCTCATATCAACCCAAAACTGACTAACACCCCCCCCATCAACCAATGATACCACATGCAAAATCTAAAACCATCAAACCATCTTAAATACCACTAGCATTATTCTAGATCTAGCAACAAAAAAAACTTCTCCCCCTTGGATCTCTTGCTGCTTCCGTGACCCATCCACCCTCATAACACCATCATTGTCAATTTTTAGGAGCAAGATTAAAGGTAAAAATCATGGTATAAGATGACTTGTATGTCTCTTGTACCAAAACTCTTCAAAAATGGGACTTTTCATGACTTTTCTTGCATATTTATGCATACTTTGGTAAAATCTTTATGGGTAAATTATTTTCATGGTAGAACAATCTTAAATGAGTAATGATAATGTACAAAAACTTTGGTTTGTTGATTTTTATTTTTTTGCTTCTAGATCTATTCAAGAAAATTAATAAAACGTCTTATTTTTAAAAGTTATGATACCATCTTGTAAGTTTTTGTGTAAAAGGGCCTTTTGATTGTGGGAGTTTATTGGTTCGTTTTTGCATTTTGGGTTAGTGGTTTGACTGGTTTAGTCAAAGGGAAATTTCAATAAGAACTTTAATTTTGTGTCATATTGATTAGAGCATAAGTTGATAATAAATAAATGTTTTGGCATGATTTCAGAGACTAAAATCAAGCACTTTGAGTATAGTTTCCAGAAATATAAGCTTTGTAAAAATATGAGGATGTTTGGTTAGTAAAAGTTGCAAAATGGTAAAAGGTGTCAAATCTGCCCGAAAATCTCTTTTCAACCCTTGTACTAAAATGACCATAAATCATAAACCACGATGAATCTATCATTAAAACTGATATGGGAGACACTTGTAAATGGTATTTAGAGTCTCCCATTGGCCTAACTCATATAACCTTGATTTAGCCCCTCTGATCATTAAAATACTTTTATATGTCCAGATTTTGCCATTTTTGGAGTCAGGGTATAAAGGTCAGTAATAAGTCCCTTAAATTTTTAGAAAATTCATAACACACCTAAACATGAATTTTGACCTGAAAGTACTTGACTAGAAACATAGTTACTTTGTCTCACATAACTGCCTAAAGAAGACAGGAAATACGGGGCAAAATAGTAGACATTGTCATTGTGATAAAGTGTCCATTTTGAACCGAATGTTAATACACGACTTTAGCAAATGAACCTAAATAATATTCGAGCATATCGTACAGCATCTAATAGGTATATTTACTATGCCATAGGTTGCGAGTAGAAGGTTGCTATTCGATGGTGCCTACTTAGTGTGGTTTGCCGCGAAGTCCTATTATCATGTTCGCTTTTAAGGTGGTTTTTCTCACAGCCCACTTTTACATGTTTTAAATGTTTTGAAGTTACAATCATGATGTGTCATATTGCTTTGCTCTTACTTATAAGTATTTAAACTTTTGAGCATATTTGTAATCGAAACTTGTTTTGAACATATGGAACTTGAGTTGAACTTGTTGAAGTTTAGAAACGTGTTGAACTTGAACTTAATATGTATGTTGTATGCTTAGAACCCGCCACTACTTTTAGCTCACTATATCCCCATCAACGGAATTGAGACGTTAGTACATTTGGAATAGCGCTATTAGGATATAGCCACTCCTCGAGTCGCAACACACTCCACCATAACCGGAGTGCATTCACTAAGACATCATGCTTGTGGATTTGGATCGGGGATAACGCCTACCCACATTGTGTTATAATTTAGAACTGGGAGGCTGAATGCATTTAAGTAGTGCCTCGCATAAAAACTAATAGAGCATACAAATATCATTGATTAGTGATCGTTTACATAGAGTAACGGGAACTTTTTCTTTTGGAACATGAGTCCATATGTAACGGGAACTGTTTTGAAAACTTGAGTTGTTTTGGATACTTGACTTGTTTTTGATAACTCGCCATTGAGTTGGCAAACTATTATCGGACATCTACTCTTTTCTAAGACATTATTTTGTGTACAAAATCTTATGAGCTCACCAACTATTTTGATAGTTAACCGTTTTTATCATGCTTTTCAGGTGACATTCGTAAAGTGGAAACTTAGTGCATTGCAATTGAACATGTTCAAGATGTCTACTTTCTTTCGAGCTATTGTCATTTGTACTTTTTAAACTTGTACATGGAAATGTTGTAATTCGGATAATTTTCTTTTATCTTAATTCATGTATGGTGTTTTATCTATCATCTTGTGTGATGTTTATTAATATGTTACACCTCGCATTTCCGTCTTGGTGGGGTGTGACAGATTGGTAATCAGAGCCTAAGGTTATAGAGAACGCCGGTTTTTCAAAATAAAAATCCGAACTATAACCAAAATGATTTTCTTTTTCTAAAAACACCGAATATGAATCGAGTCGACTAGTCCGAGTGGTTGCCTCATTAGACCTAAATTAGACATAACTTGATCAACTATGTCTAATTCAGGAAGTATCATGCAACAATGGGTTTTATCATTATTTTAAACAAGTTTAAAAACTGACTTTCCACTTTAGTCACTAAAAAGCATATTAGAAATTATGTGCATCGTACATCATTTACTTTTATATGTCCACTATTAGATTTTAGTACATCATGCTTATTTTGATTGATCCATTTATGTTCTGAGTTTGCTTTCACAATCGGTTACTGTCGTTATAATTGTCGCACTCTCCTTAAGCACGTTATTATTGCGGACACCGTTATAGTAACAGTATGTCCCATTGATCGTCTTCTTACGCTGATGATTCCGCGAGTGAGTCGTGACGCACACTTAACTACTTTTCGTACCTTTACTCTGCATAAGACCTTGAGAAGGACTCGTTGATAGATTCCGAGTAAGAACTCTAGGCGAGCAGCAGGTGAACTACGTATGCACGACATGTAGAGACATTCGTTCTTCGCTATTAGAGCTATGTCAACCTATATTTCGGTCACGTCTCTGTCGTATTTTGTTATGCTATTAAGCCAACTAATTTGGCTGCAAATTTAAGCATTCTTTGCTTGTTCGCAAACTCCGTGTTCAGTGACTTGAGATTTTGTTTCTAAGCGATCCCAAAATTGTGTCAATTTTTCAAAAACATTGGGCCTTTTACCAACTTCTACCTTGATTTCATGACAGTTCTTGTTTGTTGAGTTGTGAAATTATGCTTCAAGTTACTACATGGCTTAAGACCTTTGAAGAATTCACTCGAGGATGGGTGAGGCTTGGATGTTTGGATGTGGATACTCAAACGACGTAGATGCAACACGACTATAGAGAGACTAGGGTTAAAAGCAGAAATGCGTGGTATTTTGTCCTTACCTTACTGTGCGTATTGCAAAAGACTATTTCTCATCCACTTTGTGGATTGACATCGTTTCTATCGTAGAAACCTGTTACTTAAACCTTTCATTCTTGAAGATGTTCGATGAGATGGATTACGTCGTTAGTTGCCCTAGGAGCAACTCGCCTATGAGTGTTATCACTCTAGTTGTTTGGTTATATGACCATCGCATGGAAGACCCCTTTTGAAATAAAAGGATTGATACGAGAACGAGCACCTTATATTTGATATTGGTTAAATGTGTAACCATGATAACAATTTTCGTCCTGGTGTTTGTGTTTCGGAGATGGTACTTATTTGGACGAGTCGAAGTCCTTTAGTAACAAAGCATGTATAAGTAAGATACTTTTTGTACACTTCTTTTTAAAACGTGATGCACTGGCATTTTTCAAGGTTACATCATTTTAGCATCAAAACTTATGTATTATAAGGTACATGTAAACATCAAATTTGTTGAATATATTTATTCAACCCGCGTTCGGAAAAATGTTTTTATTATCAAAAAAATAAATTCTTTTCTAT
Source organism: Tanacetum coccineum (assembly GCA_026074375.1). Classification (NCBI taxonomy): domain Eukaryota; kingdom Viridiplantae; phylum Streptophyta; class Magnoliopsida; order Asterales; family Asteraceae; genus Tanacetum; species Tanacetum coccineum. The sequence goes on along the minus strand of BQNB010038013.1, from coordinate 4,810 downwards.
CGGTATCATTGTGTTTGGTTACTTTCACTTCAATTTTTTTTTGGAAAACTTTATTATGACTTCAAATTTTAGAAATCCTTATTATGACTTTAAATAAAATAAATAAATAAATAAATAAAATTTCTTTATTATGCGTTACTTGAAATATATTTTTTTTAGTCAAAACCTTTTTATCATGATTTATGTTAGGAAACGAATCTTATTGTAAGTTACTACGAAATACAAACTTTTTGGCAGACATATCTTTTTAGATAACAATTATTGTGGAAGTTTTGAAACCATATTTGTGAAATCGTTTATCTTTTTCTCAATATAAACTTTCGTCGCAACTGTGTTTGAAAGAATGTTATTTCATTTTAAGCTGCATCATATAAATGCATGGTACTCGAGCTATACTTTGGTCAAATTACATAGTCAACAAATATTGTGGAAAATTTTAAAACCATGTCTCCAAGACGAAACACGCGCAACACAGGAACGAATCTTGAACACCAATTATTGTGCATCTGTATCTTACAAACCTAGAACGGATACGAGTCTGAATTGCCCAAACCCTGTGCTAGCTATCAAAGGAAATCACGACTAAGGGAATAATGGGAATCAGGCACGTGATAGTGCCTTCGACATAGGTACCACTAAAGCTCAGCAAGATCCAAACATCATGACGAGTACATTTTCTTTCATCGATCATTTTCTACCATAATATTCAATTTCGATTCCTATTTTAGTTTTATTTCTACCGATTTCTTTCCCTTGATTAACTTGAAACCTAGTGCTATAAACCCTTCTTACGAAATTTAAATTGCTAACGGTCTAAAGTTAGAAACCAACAAGATTGTCCGCGGATGTGGACTAGAACTAGAATGTCATACATTCATCATCGACTTGATTCCTTTTGGACATGGTAGTTTCTTCGTGAACGTAGGAATGGATTGGTTGTCAAGGCCTAGAGCTAAGATAGTTTGTTATGAGAAAATAGTCTAAATCCCTTTATCTAACGAAGAAATTTTAGAAGTTCATGGAGAACATCCGGATGGAAAACTGAAATAGTTGAAGACTGTGAAAGCAAGTGAGCTGAAACTCAAAGACATACCTAATGTACGTAACTTTCCTAGTGTGTTTCCAGAAGATCTACCAGGTTTACCCTCGTTTCATGAAGTTGAATTTCGCATAGATCTTGTCCCTAAAACCATGCCTATTGCAAAATCACCTTATTGTTTGGAACCTATGAAAATGCAAGAACTATCCAACCAATTTAAAGAGCTCCAAGAAAAAGGTTTCATACGACCTAGATCTTCACCTTGGGGATCCCAATCTTGTTTGTTAAAAAGAAGGATGGTTCGTTCTGTATGTGTATAGACTATCGAGAGCTGAACAAGCTAACTATCAAGAACCGCTACCCTCTTCCTAGGATCGATGACCTATTCGATCAACTGCAAGAGTTATAGTATTTTTCAAAAATAGACCTTCGATCTGGCTATCATTAGTTGAGAGTACGGGAAAAAGATATTCCCAAAACTGCATTCAGGATGAGGTACAGACATTTTGAGTTCACGGTCATGCCTTTCGTTTTGACTAACGCTCCTACGGTATTCATGGACCTTATAAATCGCGCATGTAAGCCTTATCTTGACAAGTTTGTCATCGTCTTCATTGAAGACATCCTAATTTATTCGAAGTCTAAAGAAGAGCACGAAGTTCATATGGAGTTGCTTGAAAAAGAGAAATTATTCGAGAGATTTTTAAAATGCAAATTATGGCTACAAGATGTTCATTTTCTCGAACATGTAGTGAACAGTGAAGGTATACATGTGGATCCCAGCAAAATTAAAGCAGTGAAAAATTAGAAACCCCCAAAGACCCCAACCGAGATCCGTTCGTTCTTAGGATTGGCAGAAAATTATAGGCGATTTATTGCAAATTTCTCTAAGATTACAAAACCTCTCACCATGTCGACTCACAAAATCAAGAAGTTCGAGTGGGGTGATGAGCAGGAGAACGCCTTTCAGACACTAAAGCACATTTTATATGATGCTCCTATTCTAGCACATCATGAGGGCACAGATGATTTTGTACTTTACTGTGACGCCTCAAACCAAGGTTTTGGTTGCGTTTTGATGCAGAGGAATAAGGTAATTGAATACGCATCCAAACAACTTAAAATCCATGAGAAAAAGTACACCACTCATGATTTAGAGTTGGGCGCTGTAGTATTTGCTCTCAAAACCTGGAGACACTATTTGTATAGAACAAGGAGCGTGATCTACACTGATCATAAGAGCCTTCAGCACATTTTTTATAAGAAACAATTAAACATGCGTCAGAGATAATGGATAGAACTTTTTTAGCAATTATGACTGCGAGATTCGCTACCACCCAGGTAAAGCGAACGTAGTGGCTGATGCATTAAGTAGGAAGGAACGGATGAAACCGAGACAAGCTCGAGCTATGAGCATTACAATTTACACTAGCAATAAGGATAGGATACTAGAAGCTCAGAGCGAAGCTTCCAAAGGCGTCTACACTCCAGCAAAAATGTTGAAAGGATTAGACAAACAGTTTGAGAGAAAAGAAGATGGCGGATTATATCTTGCTGAACGAATTTGGGTGCCAGTTTATGGCAATTTGAGAACTTTGATAATGAATGAAGGCCATGCTACTAGGTACTCCATACATCCTGGAGCAGACAAAATGTACTATGATCTACGAGGCTTATATTGGTGGCCTGAAATGAAAAAAAATATATTGCCATGTATGTTACTAAGTGTTTGACTTGCTCTAAAGTCAAAGCAGAGCACCAAAAACCCTCAAGATTACTTCAAAACCCAGAGATTCCCAAGTGGAAATGGGAGAACATCATAACAGACTTCATAAACAAGTTACCAAGAACCAATAGCGGACATGACTCAATTTGGGTCATTGTCAGTCGACTGACCAAATCTGCGCATTTCTTAGTCGTCCGTGAAGATTACAAGACAGAAAAGTTAGCAAGACTATACATCAATGAGATCGTAGAAAGGCACGGTGTACCTGTGTCAGTTATATCTAATCACGACAGTTATTTCACATTAAGATTTTGGCAATCACTACATAAAGCATTATGAACACGACTGGATATGAGTACCGCTTACCATCCACAAACTGATGGTCAAAGTGAGTGTACCATTCAAACTATGGAAGATATACATAGAGCATGTGCAATCTACTTTGGAGGAAATTGGGATACCCATTTGCCACTAGTCGAATTCTCGTACAACAATAGTTACCATTCAAGCGTGAAGTGTGCACCATTTGAAGCTTTGTATGAAAGGAAATGTCGAACGCCCATAGCTTAGGCAGAAGTAGGAAAAAGAAAGCTTATTAGACTAAAGATCATACAAAATACTACCGACAAGATTGTTTAAATCAAGGAAAGACTTAAGGCTACACGAGATCACCAGAAAAGCTATGCTGATAATTGGCGAAAACCGTTAGAATTAAGTGTTGGTGATAAAGTACTACTCAGAGTATCACCTTGGAAAGGCATAGTACATTTTGGCAAGGGAAGCAAGCTTTCAATGAGATACGTAGGACCGTTCGAGATTGTCGAACGAGTCGGTCCTGTAGCTTATTGATTGCGTTTTCCGCAAGAACTTATAGGCATTCATGACACGTTTCACGTGTCAAACCTAAAGTAATTCATGACAGACGTAAATTTTCATGTGCCACTGGAAAAAATCAAGATTGACAACGAACTACATTTTGTTGAGGATCCGATTGAGATCATGGACCGTGAGGTCAAGAAACTAAAGCAAAGTCGCATTCCTATCGTAAAAGTTCATTGGAACTATCTATGAGGACCAGAATTTAATCAGGAACGAGAAGACGAGAAGAAGTGCAAGTATCCACAAACAGGGGAATACTGTGACAACTGTCTATTTTAAGGTCAGTAACTGATAGCAAACATGCGACATTTTTGACTTCATTAATTTTTTGTTGAGTCACTTTCTAATTGGTCATGTCATTTTATAAACTAAACATTCAATTCCTATGAACCCTAGTTATACGAACGCACCTTCGACCTATGATCCTAGTTAACGGTCTTAATGATTAACGATATGCTCAAAGGTTATTAAAACAATTTTAATAACCATTAATAAACATAACTCATTCACTTTTATGAACTTAGGCCACTTCATTCATTATAACTTGCAAGTTTCCCGGTAAACCCGATATATTATAAATTTTAACGTTTTTGCACTTACGCTTCTTATAATAAACTTAAAATAATTAAGTATGACCTAAGTGTATAAACTAACACTTAACCAACATTATTTAACACATTTTACACTTAACTTACAATATACTACCCAGTTGTTACATATATTACACCATACATTAACTAAACACTTACACTTTTGCATAATACATTTAACTACTTAACACATACATTATATATGCCAAATATAGAATAAAAATCAGATTTTTTCTCCTCTTGGACCACTAAAACCGATCATGCCACGTCTAGACCTAATCAAATGGGTTGCTTCTCCCAAAACACACTCAATGCTTCTTATTTTCCCATATCTTTTTCACATCTTCACTCCAACTACTTTCACCTACTCCTTTTCATTTTTCACACACCAATCTCTCATTCTCTCTTTAAATTCACAGAAAAACTTTCCTCCCCTCTTCAAAATTTTGTCCACTACAAGACCACCATCAACCACCACTCAAAAATCTTGTTTAACACAAAGATCTACTCTAAAATGGCTTGTTTAATCATCCCTAACAAGTTTTTGGTTCGTTTTTCACTCAAAGAAACATCTTA